>JAOPHQ010004807.1:0-15710 GCA_030340625.1 Merluccius polli | reverse complement strand
ACAGGTACATACACAACTACACACACCTATATATATATATATATATATATATATATATATACACACACACATATATATACACACCTATATACACAACTACGGGGAAACACACAACTACACACACTTCTACAGGTACACACACTTCGACAGGTACATATACTGTATATACACTTACACAACTACAGGTATATATACAGTACACACACCTACAGGTTACATATACACACACACACCTACAGGTTACAGATATATACACACACCTATAGGTTACATATTCACACACACCTACAGGTTACAGGTATACATACACACATGTTTATGTTTTGTTTGTGAACGTTTTGACAGGAAGTCAGTGTCCGGTCCCAGTGAGCCCTGCTAATGGCCTGCTGAATCCTGTCCAATCAGAATACAGCTTCAGAGACCACATCCTGGTTACCTGTCTATCCGGATACAAGCTGCTGAAGGTAGGAGCTACACCTGTATTTACCCGTAGCTACACCTGTATCTACCTGTATCTACTTGTATCTACCTGTAGCTCCACCTGTATCTACCTGTATCTACTTGTATCTACCTGTAGCTCCACCTGTATCTACCTGTAGCTCCACCTGTATCTACCTGTATCTACTTGTATCTACCTGTAGCTCCACCTGTACCTACCTGTAGCTCCACCTGTATCTACCTGTAGCTCCACCTGTATCTACCTGTAGCTCCACCTGTACCTACCTGTAGCTCCACCTGTACCTACCTGTAGCTCCACCTGTATCTACCTGTAGCTCCACCTGTATCTACGTGTAGCTCTACCTGTACCTACATGTAGCTCCACCTGTATCTACCTGTAGCTCTACCTGTATCTACCTGTAGCTCCACCTGTATCTACCTGTATCTACTTGTATCTACCTGTAGCTCCACCTGTACCTACCTGTAGCTCCACCTGTACCTACCTGTAGCTCCACCTGTATCTACCTGTAGCTCCACCTGTATCTACCTGTAGCTCCACCTGTACCTACCTGTAGCTCCACCTGTACCTACCTGTAGCTCCACCTGTATCTACCTGTAGCTCCACCTGTATCTACCTGTAGCTCCACCTGTATCTACGTGTAGCTCTACCTGTACCTACATGTAGCTCCACCTGTATCTACCTGTAGCTCTACCTGTATCTACCTGTAGCTCCACCTGTATCTACCTGTAGCTCCACCTGTATCTACGTGTAGCTCTACCTGTACCTACCTGTAGCTCCACCTGTATCTACCTGTAGCTCCACCTGTACCTACCTGTAGCTCCACCTGTATCTACCTGTAGCTCCACCTGTACCTACCTGTAGCTCCACCTGTATCTACCTGTAGCTCCACCTGTATCTACCTGTAGCTCCACCTGTATCTACCTGTAGCTCCACCTGTATCTACCTGTAGCTCCACCTGTATCTACCTTTATCTCCTCCATCTGTACCAGATAGCTGTAGCAATGTCCATCTAAAGTGGGCTCAGTTAACGCAATCAGGGCTGGTGTTGTATTGGTGGTTTACACTGTCAAACATTTACAGAACACCAATCAAATGCAGAGGCAAGTCTGTATCACCATCTAGTGGTCAGAATAGTTTTGAACAGTTTAACAATGTAATATATATATACATATATTCCTGTTATGTCTCCAGGATGGAGAGTATCTGGACCACTACCAGATGGTCTGCCAGAAGGACGGGTCATGGAGCAGTGACGTTCCCCAGTGTCACAGTAAGGAAAGCTCAGAGTAGCACGAAACTCACCTCAGCTAACCTTAACTCAACTCAGTTAGCACCTCAAACCAACCCCTAGCACCACTACTACCACAGTGTTAGTACCGATGATATTCAGGCCTTCAGCACAGTGGTGCCCAACCACCGGCCCGCGGCCCGGCTCTGGGTCCGCCGTTATGACACTCATACACTCATGTTTCAGGTCTCTTCACATGCCCAACCTACAGCAACTCTGCAGTCGCATTACCAGTCATTAATACATCACACATTTAATAATATAACTTAATAATAGAATTTCATAATATAACTGAACAATATAATTGAATAATATAACTTAATAATAGAACAATATATCCTTATCCAAAGCCACTTACTAATGACACTGAGAACAATCAAAGCGTCATCAACTACAACAACATGACCTAGCATTAACCTAGCGTTAGCGACCACGCTTCTAAAGTTAACAACAACAAACTGAAGTTAGATATTAGGTTACAACACTCACTTAAAATAAAACACAACCACTATGGCAATATATAGCAAGATATGTATATATACCATTTAATAGCTCCATGGTCATCATAGAGGTTTGGTTGCATGCTGAATACTCCCTTCTATACTCTCTCTCTCTCACTCCCACTCTCTCTTTCATTCTTTCATTCTCTCTCTCTCTCTCTCTCTCTCTCTCTCTCTCTCTCTCTCTCTCTCTCTCTCTCTCTCTCTCTCTCTCTCTCTCTCTCACTCACTCCCACTCTCTCCTCTCTCCTCCAGAAACAGGAGCAGGGAGGAGCCAGTGATGTCAGCTCAGCATTCTCACCAATCAGATCTCAGATTAGAGTGATTGGCACAGAGCTAATAGGTCCATGACATCACTGATGATGAACCAATCAGACATGGTTTTACAAAAGTCTTAGTGACCAAACTTTTCATCTGTTTTCAATAAATTCAACATTCAATAAGGTGTATTTGTGTGTTATCTCTGTGAATGTAGTTTAATATTTAACATGTGAATACTATGTAGATTAATAATTAATATATAACGTGAATACTAAATAGATTAATAATGAATATATAACATGTGAATAGTATGTATATTAATATTTAATATATAATATATAATCATAATTAGTATATAACAAGTGAATACTATGTATATTCATAATTAATATATAACAAGTGAATACTATGTAGATTCATATTTAATATATAACTTCATGAGATGTGATAGTTATACATGGGCTTGCAGACACCAGGTGGTCTACAACCAATTCAACAGGTAGGACTTTAGTATACCTCTATTAGAATAGGAGTACTAGCACCAGTACTGGAGTAGCAGTACTGGACCGGTCTGGCTAACCCTGCCCTGTCCGAAACTATATGACAGCTTCCTGGGTGTAACTTTACAGTGTTTGAAGTGTTAAACAGGAGTGAATAACTCAACTATTAGTACAATGTGATCAATATAGAGACTGTTGTAGGATGTGATCAATAAGAAGACTGCTGTAGGATGTGATCAATATAAAGATGGCTGTTGGCTCCGCCTCCTCTGATTAGGCCCCTCCCCATTGCTCTCCTCTGCTGCAGTGGTGGATTGTGGGAATCCGGAGACGCCGGCCATGGCTCAAGTGGTGTTTGGTAGTCATGACAACAGCACGCAGTTTGGTGCTACGATGCACTACAGTTGTCAAGGAGATACCTTCCAACTCCAGCCAAACATCACCAGTAGGCCTCTATACTACTATAACTATACTATACTTAACTATAACTATACTATAAGTATACTACACTATACATAACTATAACTATACTATAAGTATACTATACTATACTTAACTAATACTCATTATGATAATAATATACTATCACTACACTATAATATACTATAACTATACTATACTATAATATACTTTACTATAACTATCCTAAAACTATTCTTTACTATAAGTATTACTGTACTATAACTATACTACACTCAAACTATAACTATACTGTACTAGTCAGCACTAGTAGGCTTCTCGACTACTATTGCTAACTATTCTGTGTGTGTGTGTGTGTGTGTGTGTGTATGCGAGTGTGTGTGTGTGTGTGTGTGTGTGTGTATGCGAGTGTGTGTGTGTGTGTGTGTGTGTGTGTGTGTGTGTGTGTGTGTGTGTGTGTGTGTGTGTGTGTGTTCTACAGGTTCCTACAACTGTTCTGAAGGAGGAATTTGGACCAACTCAGAACTTGGAACCAAACTGCCGACCTGTCTACCAGGTTACAACTTTGACACATCACAAACACACAACAAACTATAACTAACACACAACAAACTATAACTAACACACAACAAACTATAACTAACACACAACTAACTATAACTAACACACACCTAACTATAACTAACAAACAACTAACTATAACTAACACACAACTATCTGTAATTAACACACAACTAACTGTAACTAACACACAACTAACTATAACTAACACACAACTAACTATAACTAACAAACAACTAACTATAACTAACACACAACTATCTGTAATTAACACACAACTAACTGTAACTAACACACAACTAACTATAACTAACACACAACAAACTATAACTAACAAACAACTAACTATAACTAACACACAACTAACTATAACTAACAAACAACTAACTATAACTAACACACAACAAACTATAACTAACACACAACAAACTATAACTAACAAACAACTAACTATATCTAACACACAACTAACTATAACTAACAAAAAACTAACTATAACTAACACACAACTATCTGTAATTAACACACAACTAACTGTAACTAACACACAACTAACTAAAACTAACACAACTAACTAAAACTAACACACAACTAACTAAAACGAACACAACGAATTAACTATCCATGTTTGTTTATGTATGTATTTATTCTGTGTGTGTGTGTGTGTGTGTGTGTGTGTGTGTGTGTGTGTGTGTGTCCAGTGTGCGGCCAGCCGTCCCGCCGCCCCCCCCACCACCAGAGGCGGGTGGTGGGGGGCCGCGCGGCGGCGGCGGGGCTGGTGCCCTGGCAGGTGCTGCTGGCGGTGGAGGACGTGTCCCGGGTCCCTGCGGACCGCTGGTTCGGTGCCGGCGCTCTGCTGTCGGACCGCTGGGTCCTGACCGCTGCGCACGTGCTGCACTCCCAGCGGAGAGACGCCAGCGTGGTTCCCCTGGCAACAGAGCATATCACGGTACCCATCCATTTATTGATCTAAAGAGGTTTACAACAGGACCTCCCGAAGATGGCTGGTCACCTGGACAGTAGACCAAGGCTGTGAAGATGAGCAGGACGCCAGACGTATTGTGTTATATCTGTGATGTAGCTCAGGAACCTCGGAGACGCTGACCCCGACTTGTTCCTCCATGTTTGGATGCGTCTGGTTGTTTAGGTCCCGATGGTTTTAGAACGTCAAACAAAGCTGTCATCTGATTGGACGAGAGGTCAGCACCAACCAAGGTCAAAGCTAGGTTAACGCTAGGTTAACGCTAGGTTAACGCTAGGTCAACGACGCTAGGTTGGACTTCAATGCTCAACTCCATAAATAGACATTGGCAACGCTGGCAATGCCAGTTGGACTATTCCAAGGTCTTGCTGTTGGTGACCTTCTCTGTCCTCAGGTGTATCTGGGTCTCCATGATGTCAGGGACAAGCATCGCTCCACCAGGCGCTCTGTGGACCAGGTTCTGCTGCATCCAGACTTCCAGCCCCTCAACTACAACAATGACATCGCCCTGTTGAAGTTGGACCAGCCTGTCAGCTTCACAGGGCTGATCCGGCCAGTGTGCCTCCCCAACCCACGCAGCCAGGTGACTGACCAGGTGACTGACCAGGTGACTGACCAGGTCCTTACTAAGGACTGGTCGGTTAATCTGACTCACTAAGACACACTATACTAAAGCCAATACCAAATCACATTTCTGCATCCAGCATGTACGCGAAGATCCACAAAGAATAGTGAATACTCAGAGGTACGAGTGTATACTCAGAGGTACTAGTGTATACTCAGAGGTACTAGTGAATACTCAGAGGTACTAGTGAATACTCAGAGGTACTAGTGTATACTCAGAGGTACTAGTGAATACTCAGAGGTACTAGTGTGTACTCAGAGGTACTAGTGTATACTCAGAGGTACTAGTGAATACTCAGAGGTACTAGTGAATACTCAGAGGTACTAGTGTATACTCAGAGGTACTAGTGTATACTCAGAGGTACTAGTGTGTACTCAGAGGTACTAATGTATACTCAGAGGTACTAGTGTGTACTCAGAGGTACTAATGTGTACTCAGAGGTACTAATGTATACTCAGAGGTACTAGTGTATACTCAGAGGTACTAATGTATACTCAGAGGTACTAATGTATACTCAGAGGTACTAGTGTGTACTCAGAGGTACTAGTGTGTACTCAGAGGTACTAATGTATACTCAGAGGTACTAATGTATACTCAGAGGTACTAGTGTGTACGCAGAGGTACTAATGTATACTCAGAGGTACTAGTGTATACTCAGAGGTACTAATGTATACTCAGAGGTACTAGTGTGTACTGAGAGGTACTAATGTATACTCAGAGGTACTAGTGTGTACTGAGAGGTACTAATGTATACTCAGAGGTACTAGTGTGTACTCAGAGGTACTAATGTATACTCAGAGGTACTAGTGTGTACTCAGAGGTACTAATGTATACTCAGAGGTACTAATGTATACTCAGAGGTACTAGTGTGTACTGAGAGGTACTAATGTATACTCAGAGGTACTAGTGTATACTCAGAGGTACTAGTGTATACTCAGAGGTACTAGTGTGTACTCAGAGGTACTAGTGTATAATCAGAGGTACTAGTGTAGTAGTGTATACTCAGAGGTACTAGTGTGTACTCAGAGGTACTAGTGTGTACTCAGAGGTACTGGTGTGCACTAAGTGTCCATCGTGTGTCCTGGCAGGACGGCGGGCCGAGCCCGCTCCCCAACACCCTGGGGCTGGTCGCAGGCTGGGGCATCTCCTCCCCCTCCTCCCCCTCCTCCCCCTCCAATGACTCCACCAGTCTGACCTCCGACCCCAGCCTGACCTCCGACCCCAACATGACCTCTGACGTGCTTCAGTACGTGAAGCTGCCGGTGGTGGAGCAGGGCGAGTGTGAGGAGAGCTACGCCTCGCGGTCCCTCACCTACAACATCACCCACAACATGTTCTGCGCCGGCTTCTACGAGGGGGGGAGGGACACCTGCCTGGGGGACAGCGGGGGGGCGTTCGTCATGCAGGACGAGGAGCAGCAGGGGTGGGCGGTGTTTGGCCTGGTGTCGTGGGGGGGGCCCGAGGACTGTGGGAGCCAGAGGGTGTATGGGGTCTACACCCGAGTCACCAACTACATCACCTGGATACTCACTCACCTGAATACAATCTCACCTGATAGCAGCATACCTGAATACTAACACTCACCTGGATACTCACTCACCTGATGACAATCTCACCTGATACTAGCTCATCTGATACTAACTCACCTGGATACTCACTCACCTGATGACAATCTCACCTGATACTAGCTCATCTGATACTAACTCACCTGGATACTCACTCACCTGATTACAATCTCACCTGGATACTCACTCACCTGATGACAATCTCACCTGATACTAGCTCATCTGATACTAACTCACCTGGATACTCACTCACCTGATACTAACTCACCTGGATACTCACTCACCTGATTACAATCTCACCTGATACTAGCTCATCTGATACTAACTCACCTGGATACTCACTCACCTGATTACAATCTCACCTGATAGCAGCATACCTGAATACTAACTCACCTGGATACTCACTCACCTGATGACAATCTCACCTGATACTAGCTCATCTGATACTAACTCACCTGGATACTCACTCACCTGATACTAACTCACCTGGATACTCACTCACCTGATACTAACTCACCTGGATACTCACTCACCTGATTACAATCTCACCTGATAGCAGCATACCTGAATACTAACTCACCTGGATACTCACTCACCTGATGACAATCTCACCTGATACTAGCTCATCTGATACTAACTCACCTGGATACTCACTCACCTGATGACAATCTCACCTGATACTAGCTCATCTGATACTAACTCACCTGGATACTCACTCACCTGATACTAACTCACCTGGATACTCACTCACCTGATACTAACTCACCTGGATACTCACTCACCTGATTACAATCTCACCTGATAGTAGCATACCTGAATACAATCTCACCTGATACTAGCTCATCTGATACTAACTCACCTGATACTAACTGGATATTAACTCACCTGATACTAACTCAACTGATACTAACTTACGTGAATACTACATCGCCTGATACTAACAGACCTTAGACTAGCTCACCTGAATACGGCACCTGGTGATGACACAGCCACAGTAATAATATACAGTATATTAGCTAACCAAATGTATATATTACTACTACTATACTTATATTACTGCCGGTAAATATTGTCTACCCAAAGAAAAGAATCAGTTCAGAGTTTAAAGATCTTTATACACTCCAGATTACCTCATAATAAACCACTTCACAGCCATTACTGCAGTATAGACTAGTGTCATAGAATAGCTTACCTTTATATAATAGCTTAGCTTTATTTACTTAAGTATAGACTAGCTTCATATGATAGCTTACCTTTATATAATAGCTTAGCCTAATATAATAGCTTACCTTTATATAAGTAGAGGCTAGCTTTATATCGTATGTCTTGGACAAGGTAGCAAGAGGGATGAGAAAATAAGCTATTTAGTTCTCTGAAGATCCAAAGTATCCAAAAGCTAAACTATGTAGCAGCTAAATTAGCTAGCAGCTACTGGACCAGGTGCTGTTTGTTTTGAAGAGGCAAAATGTTGTTAAGCCTCCTGGGATATTAAACTGAGACAATGTATTCATGCTTTAAGCATCTTTGTACTGAAAGTAAAAACAAGTTTTGGAGATAAAAATCCTGTGTCTCTCTGCTTCTTCATGTAAACACACCATGTTTACTTCCACTGAATATGAGGACATATTTACACTTCTGTGGACACTGCAGAAGTCTTTAACAGTATTACATACTTGACTTATATTTAGAGTTTGTAACATGCTTTTATTAATAACATTTGTATTAGTAACTGTTGATGCCATGTAACTGTCACTTCCTGTTGAGTTGTCGACAGAACAGTGTGTTTAGTCTTTAGACCTGGTTCATGGTGGTCAGACCCTGGTTCTGGATCCTCAGCTGGGTCTGCTCCTCCTCGTGTCGCTCCATGGTGTCGTGGATCCAGGACAGGAAGTTGCCGAGGCGCGTGTAGACGCCGTACTTCCCCTTAGCGGCGCACTGCTCTCCCCAGCTGACCACGCCCAGCAGGAAGGCTGTGTCGCGGTACGTGACTACGAAGGGGCCACCGCTGTCTCCGCTGCAGGCGTCCATGCTGGCCTCCAGGTACCCGGCGCAGAACATGTTGTCTGTGATCAACTGCAGTCCACAGAACCACTCATTACCCTTTAGAACATGTTAGAACCAATCTGAAACTGTTAGAACCAATCTGAACCTGGTAGAACCAATCTGAACCTGTTAGAACCAATCTGAACCTGTTAGAACCAATCTGAACCTGTTAGAACCAATCTGAACCTGTTAGAACCAATCTGAACCTCCTCCTCCCTACCATTACTCCATCATTCTATCTATTCTATTCTCTACCATCCATCGTGACGGGATGATGGAGGGATGATAGAGGAGAGACAGGATGATGGAGGGATGATAGAGGAGAGACAGGATGATGGAGGGATGATAGAGGAGAGACAGGATGATGGAGGGATGATAGAGGAGAGACATGATGATAGAGGAGAGACAGGATGATGGAGGGATGATAGAGGAGAGACAGGATGATAGAGGAGAGACAGGATGATGGAGGGATGATAGAGGAGAGACAGGATGATAGAGGAGAGACAGAATGATGGAGGGATGATAGAGGAAAGACGGGATGATAGAGGAGAGACAGGATGATGGAGGGATGATAGAGGAGAGACATGATGATAGAGGAGAGACAGGATGATGGAGGGATGATAGAGGAGAGACAGGATGATAGAGGAGAGACAGGATGATGGAGGGATGATAGAGGAGAGACAGGATGATGGAGGGATGATAGAGGAGAGACAGGATGATGGAGGGATGATAGAGGAGAGACAGAATGATGGAGGGATGATAGAGGAAAGACGGGATGATAGAGGAGAGACAGGATGATGGAGGGATGATAGAGGAGAGACATGATGATAGAGGAGAGACAGGATGATGGAGGGATGATAGAGGAGAGACAGGATGATGGAGGGATGATAGAGGAGAGACAGGATGATGGAGGGATGATAGAGGAGAGACATGATGATAGAGGAGAGACAGAATGATGGAGGGATGATAGAGGAAAGACGGGATGATAGAGGAGAGACAGGATGATGGAGGGATGATAGAGGAGAGACATGATGATAGAGGAGAGACAGGATGATGGAGGGATGATAGAGGAGAGACAGGATGATAGAGGAGAGACAGGATGATGGAGGGATGATAGAGGAGAGACAGGATGATGGAGGGATGATAGAGGAGAGACAGGATGATGGAGGGATGATAGAGGAGAGACATGATGATAGAGGAGAGACAGAATGATGGAGGGATGATAGAGGAAAGACGGGATGATAGAGGAGAGACAGGATGATGGAGGGATGATAGAGGAGAGACATGATGATAGAGGAGAGACAGGATGATGGAGGGATGATAGAGGAGAGACATGATGATAGAGGAGAGACAGGATGATGGAGGGATGATAGAGGAGAGACATGATGATAGAGGAGAGACAGAATGATGGAGGGATGATAGAGGAAAGACGGGATGATAGAGGAGAGACAGGATGATGGAGGGATGATAGAGGAGAGACATGATGATAGAGGAGAGACAGGATGATGGAGGGATGATAGAGGAGAGACATGATGATAGAGGAG
Source organism: Merluccius polli (assembly GCA_030340625.1). Taxonomy (NCBI): domain Eukaryota; kingdom Metazoa; phylum Chordata; class Actinopteri; order Gadiformes; family Merlucciidae; genus Merluccius; species Merluccius polli. Next base: position 4,961 of record JAOPHQ010004807.1, on the reverse strand, counting down.
AGACAGGATGATGGAGGGATGATAGAGGAGAGACATGATGATAGAGGAGAGACAGGATGATGGAGGGATGATAGAGGAGAGACAGGATGATGGAGGGATGATAGAGGAGAGACATGATGATAGAGGAGAGACAGGATGATGGAGGGATGATAGAGGAGAGACATGATGATAGAGGAGAGACAGGATGATGGAGGGATGATAGAGGAGAGACATGATGATAGAGGAGAGACAGGATGATGGAGGGATGATAGAGGAGAGACAGGATGATGGAGGGATGATAGAGGAGAGACATGATGATAGAGGAGAGACAGGATGATGGAGGGATGATAGAGGAGAGACATGATGATAGAGGAGAGACAGGATGATGGAGGGATGATAGAGGAGAGACAGGACTCACATGATCTGTAGAACTCATGCAGTCCTCATAAGTGACCAGCGGGAGGACCACCCTCCGGAGGAACCGGGAGGAGTGACGAAGGTACTGCATGGCCCCCCAGCCTGTCACCGTTCCACTGATGCCCTCCTGCAAACAACACAACTCCCAGTACAACTAGTAGCCCACTGTGGTTGTACTTGCAGCTCCCAGTAAAACCATTAGAAGACTGGTGGTTATCCTGGGCAGCTCAGTAGAACTAGAAGAAGATTGTGGTTGAACTGGGCAGCTTCCAGGAGAACCAGTAGCAGACTGTGGTTGTACTGGGCAGCTCCCAGTAAAACCATTAGAAGACTGGTGGTTATCCTGGGCAGCTCAGTAGAACTAGAAGAAGATTGTGGTTGAACTGGGCAGCTTCCAGGAGAACCAGTAGCAGACTGTGGTTGTACTGGGCAGCTCCCAGTATAACAAGTAACAGACTGTGGTTGTACTGGGTAGCTCCCAGTATAACAAGTAACAGACTGTGGTTGTACTGGGCAGCTCCCAGTATAACAAGTAACAGACTGTGGTTGTACTGGGCAGCTCCCAGTATAACCAGTAACAGACTGTGGTTTTACTGGGCAGCTCCCAGTATAACAAGTAACAGACTGTGGTTGTACTGGGCAGCTCCCAGTATAACCAGTAACAGACTGTGGTTTTACTGGGCAGCTCCCAGTATAACAAGTAACAGACTGTGGTTGTACTGGGCAGCTCCCAGTATAACAAGTAACAGACTGTGGTTTTACTGGTCAGTTCCCAGTAGAACCAGTAGCAGACTGTGGTTGCACTGGTCAGCTCCCAGTAGAACCAGTAGCAGACTGTGGTTGTACTGGGCAGCGCCCAGTAGAACCTACCTCGTGTAGGTAGGAAGCCAGCTCGGGGGTTGGCAGGCAGACTGGGAGGGCAATGGGCCCCAGCACCACCTGCTGGGCCAGGTAGATAAGAGCCAAGTCACTGTCGAAGGTGTGGGAGTGGAAGTGAGGGTGGAGGAACAGCTTCTCCACCTTAATCACCTGCTCCCCTGGGTCCATCCGCTTTTTATCATAGTCCCCTGCAGACAGACAGGCAGACAAGGCAGACAGACAGGTGGTCAGACAGGCAGACAGACAGACAGACAGACATACAGACAGGTGGTCAGACAGACAGACAGACAGACTGACAGACAGACAGATAGACAGGTACTAACCTACTGTGACGTGGTCAGGTTTCAATTCGAAGCAGTGAGCAGCAGACACAACCCAGCGATCCGAGACTAGAGTACCACCACAAAACCCATACCCATCCTTCCTGTGGATCAGAACCTACACACACATGCACACACATTTTACAATACTTGTGAGGACCTTTCAAGTGTTTTGTGAAAGCGCCCCCTGTCTATTGGCGATTGGAGATCATTTGCATATCTGACACTAGATGGGGTTGGAAGCTAGAAAATGGACATTAATGCTCACTGGCCACAAAGCTTCCGCCAAACATCATGGGAGCAAATATTTGGCATAATATGAATATTTTGCTGTTCTAAAATGTGAGTACCAAGGTACTAATAATCTTGTTTAAACTGTATTTGTAGAAAAACAATGATGTCGCCGCTGAAAAACAATGACGTCGCTGCTGAAAAAGGATGACGTCGCCCATGAAAAATGAAAAACACTGACCTCGCCCGAGGCTGGCCTGATTTTATTTTCATGGCCAATCAGAAAGTTGCTTCTCTCTGCAAAGTGCTTGCAGTACACAAGTGTGAACTCTACTGTGAGGACCTCCTAAAATGTCCTCAGAAGACTGTCAAGGGTTAGTCCTCACAAGTACCTGCCAAGGACTCGCCCCCTGTCTCTCCAGGAGCCCTCCTATGATCCGAGGATCCACGCTGCTCCTTCCCCCGGCCTGCTCCTCCTCGTCCCAGTAGGTCCCATCCTGCTCTGATTCCAAGATGTCTGTGGTGCCTTCTGTCTCCCTGGTTACATTGGTCTCCTTAGTAATGTTCGTCTCCTTGCTAACGTTGGTCTCCGTGGTGATGTTGGTCTCCATGGTAACACTGGTTGCCATGGGGATGTTGGTCTCTGTGGTGATGTTGGTCTCCGTGGTGATGTTGGTCTCTGTGGTAACGTTGGTCTCTGTGATGATGTTGCTAGAGGTGATGGGCATCTCAGGGTTGAGAGATCTGCTGTAGTAGTAGGGCTGGTTCCGCTTCATTCCACATGGGAAGGGGACTGAAACCACAACCAGGACCAGTTAGATTTGTCCAGGTTAGACCAGGTTAGTAGTTACTCTAGGTTAGTCCAGGTCAGACCAGGTTAGTCCAGGTTAGTCCAGGTTAGTCCAGGTTAGACCAGGTTAGACCAGGTTAGACCAGTTGGACCAGATTAGTCTAGTTAGACCAGGTTAGTCCAGGTTAGACCAGGTTAGACCAGGTAAGTCCAGTTAGACCAGGTTAGACCAGTTTAGTCCAGGTTAGTCCAGGTCAGACCTGTCTTGGAGCAGTGCTGTCCGTCAGGGTCTAGCTGGTACCCAGCAGCGCAGCCACACTGGACCCCCGGAGTCCCATCCTGGATCTGGTCTGTACAGTACTGGAGACATCCACCGTTTCTATAGTGACACTCCCGCACCGCTACAGACAGACAGACAGACAGACAGACAGACAGACAGACAGACAGGTAAACAGACTAACACACAATATGAGACCGTTATACTGTCATAGTCTGGTGTCTACCTGTCTGTCAGTCTACCGCTCTGTCTGTCTGTCTGTCTGTCTTGGCTGTCTGTCTACCTGTCTGTCTGTCTGTCGGCCAGTCTACCTGTCTGGCAGTAGGCTCCTTGGAACTGAGGTGGACAGAGACAGAGGAAGTGTCCTCCGTCCACCTTGCAGATCCCTCCATTCAGACAGCGGTTGGTCTCACACGGGTTCAGAGCTGCAACACATAGAGCATATAGATACACATAGATCTAGAAAATACAGAACCAGACATGGGTTCAAATCTAGAGAATACAGATCAGAGACCTAGAGACAATATAGATACAGCTAGATATAGAAGATGTAGAATGTATTTCTGTACTCACAAGTGTATCGGTGCCAGAACTCCATCTGGGAACCAGAAAGCTCAGTTAGACAACAGAACAAAAGATATTTCACCATGCTGGTTCTAGAGTAGTATCAGTACTGGGTCTAAGGTAGTATCAGTACTCGGTCCAGGGTAGTAACAGTACTGGGTCTAGGGTAGTATCAGTACTGGGTCCAGGGTAGTGTCAGTACTGGGTCCAGGGTAGTATCAGTACTGGGTCTAGGGTAGTATCAGTACTGGTTCTAGGGTAGTATCAGTACTGGGTCTAGGGTACAGTATCATTACTGGGTCTAGGGTAGTGTGAGTACTGAGTCTAGGGTAGTATCAATACTGGGTCCAGGGTAGTATCAGTACTGGGTCTAGGGTAGTATCAGTACTGGGTCTAGGGTACAGTATCATTACTGGGTCTAGGGTAGTGTCAGTACTGGGTCTAAGGTAGTATCAGTACTCGGTCCAGGGTAGTAACAGTACTGGGTCTAGGGTAGTATCAGTACTGGGTCTAGGGTACAGTATCAGTACTGGGTCTAGGGTAGTATCAGTACTGGGTCTAGGGTAGTATCAGTACTGGGTCCAGGGTAGTATCAGTACTGATCTAGGGTACAGTATCAGTACTGGGTCTAGGGTAGTATCAGTACTGGGTCTAGGGTAGTGTCAGTACTGGGTCTAGGGTAGTATCAGTACTGGGTCTAGGGTAGTATCAGTACTGGTTCTAGGGTAGTATCAGTACTGGGTCTAGGGTAGTATCAGTACTGGGTCTAGGGTACAGTATCATTACTGGGTCTAGGGTAGTGTGAGTACTGGGTCCTAGGGTAGTATCAATACTGGGTCTAGGGTAGTATCAGTACTGGGTCCAGGGTAGTATCAGTGATGGGTCTAGGGTAGTATCAGTACTGGGTCTAGGGTACAGTATCATTTCTGGGTCTAGGGTAGTGTGAGTACTGGGTCTAGGGTAGTAGTATCAATACTGGGTCTAGGGTAGTATCAGTTACTGGGTCCTGGGGTGAGTATCAGTGCTGGGTCTCTAGGGTAAGTATCAGTAACGTGGGTCTAGGGTACAGTATCTATTACTGTGGTCTAGGGTAGTGTCAGTACTGGGTCTAAGGTAGGCAATCAGCACTCGGTCCAGGGAAGTAACAGTACTGTGTCTAGGGTAGGTATCAGTACTGGGTCTAGGCTAGGGTAGTATCAGTACTGGGTCTAGGGTACAGTATCATTACTGGGTCTAGGGTAGTATCATTACTGGGTCTAGGGCTAGTAATCAGTAACTGGGTCTAGGGTGTAGTATCAGTACTGGTGTCTGAGGGTTGGGTCTAGTACTGGGTCGAGGGTAGTATCAGTACTGGTCCAGGGTAGTAACAGTACTGCTGTCTAAGGTAGTATCAGTACGGGTCAGGTTACGAGTATCATTACTGGGTCTAGGGTAGTATCAGTTACTGGAGTCTAGGGTAGTATCAGTACTGGGTCTTGGGTAGTATCAGTACTGGGTCTAGGGT
>JAOPHQ010004806.1:0-11191 GCA_030340625.1 Merluccius polli | reverse complement strand
TGCAGCCGCCGAATCCTGGCCGTGATCGGCGGGGGGGACAGCGGCCGCCGCCGCCGCTACCGCAGCGGTGGCCGTGGGATTGGTCAGGACATCCAGCTGAATGTTCTGATTGGCTAAGAGAGACTGCACCAGGCCAATGCTCTGAGTTGGGGACATGGCCTGGGCAGGGCTGTGGATGGGAGCGATGGGGATGTTGACGGTGCAGGGAGGGTTGTCCCCCGCCACGCCTGAAGGACCCATCACTTCACACACAAAGGAGGGAGAAAAGATTCACGTCAAAATTAGGAAAAGGTCGTGCAACAACATAATCTGTGTGATAACATTTTGTTTACAATGTTTGCCACCAATAGCATGTTTTGCACCACTTGCTACGCTGTCGGAGTCTCGCCGTTTGCCGAGACTCGCTCCTTTCCCACGACTTCAACGGTGGCATCAATGTTTAAATGTGCGACCCGGCCGTTGAAGTACGCGTGTTGTGGAGATGGATTCGTACCCGGGAGGTCGTCCTCATCCTCACTGAACACGTTGGGATTGAAAACAGGCAAGCTCATGAAGTCCAAGGAGATCTTCCTCACTTCGGGAAGGTAGATGGTCATCTGCCTCGGCTGTAGGTGCAGTAAACTGGTCTTATAGATGACTGGAAGAACAGAAAACACATCGGCATTACTGAAGTCTGGAGAGGATGAGGCCTGCAGGGGTTCAGCCTCGCGCTGTCAGACCGGTTCAAGCTTTAAAGTCACTTCAATTGATTTTTTTGTTCAATCTGTGCGGTAGCTTTTTCAAGGCACTCTTTTATAACATTTGAAATGATGAAGAATAAGAATAAGACCCAACAAACTCACTGAATGGAAAATGGATTCAATGTTAAATGAAACCCGCATTGCATAGTGTATAACCATTTCATATTTACCTGCACCGAGATTGGCCGGCAGAAAAGAGGCAAGTCCAACAATTTTAAACTTCGTTCCCCAGATGTTGGATGTAACTTGAGCGAGGTAGTTGTGCTTCAAGAGAAAGTCAAAGCATAACAAAAGTAAGAAAGGCATGTTAAGAAAAGAAATGTTTTCTTTTCTTCATTATGGAATACAATCCAACCAGTTTTAGTTTTAATTAAAAGGACCTTGCACCAGATCAGGGAATAAGGGGAGGGCCCATAAAGCAGAGCATTTGGTATATTTAATATAATATAATATGTAATATAGCGCTGCACCTCTGTGATGCCGTCCATACAAAACTCTCGCCGGGTCAGACTGGGGGAGCGAACTGGAGCCTTCTTCGACGGTAACCGTGGCGACCGCTGGCCCTCCTGATTGGCTCGCGAGAGTTTAGGAGATTTTCGGGATTCCATGTTCATTCTTTAAAACAATGAAGTCAACGTTAAAAAACAAAACCCTCTTCTAACCCTCTTTTCATACGTTTGTATTTAAATATTAAAATATGCCCAATATATCAGCAGTACTACAAACACATGATGCTAATAATTAACTACATTTAAATCATTTGGTCCCTTAAGGCAGCGGTTCTCAAAGTGGTCCATATGGCCCAGAGGTCCGCCAAATAATACAACTTACATAATTAATACAAAAATAAAAATGTGAAAATAAAACAAGTGTACATTTGAGATAATTACTCACAGCATTACCTTATTCAAGGGGGACATAACTTAAAAGTTTATTGAGCCGGTAGGGCAGCACAAGATGTCCAACGCATGTTATTAATACATTTCCTGGCCAGTGATACAAGGACAATATATAATATGTGTGTTCAGGTACATGTTGAATGGGTTAGATTCAGGTTGCTATAGCAACGGTAGGGGTCCTTCTTAGATACGTCTCCATCCTTAGGGTCTCTGGTTGAAGCAGATTGTAACCGCTGCCTTAAGGCTCCTAATCCAGACGCCAGAAAACTCATTTGACTGAACGGTGAGAACGTTAAAGTGGAACTGAAACCAAACAGGAAGTGAAGGTCAACGTGTGTGTTGTCACCAGAGCGGTACACACAGCTGATACTGTCAATGGTTCACTCATTATGGGCTGCAGTCATATTGCCAATAGATAAGATCACGAAGAAGTCATCGATTTCAATCCGACAGACTATCATCTTTCAAAATTGTAATCCAAAAGCAAATCCTGTTCCATATCTTTCTCACGTTACGTCGGTTTCTAAGTTGACTTCAACAAACCGCTCCGGTGACATTTATGAGAAGTACTTTCAAAAAGGCGATAGAAGTTAATGCGGCGCTCTGAATATATATTATTATATATATATATTATTATTGATATTTCTAGAAGGAACCGAGCGAGGCAGAGTGTGTTTCTGTGTTTCTGCTCCACATTAAGGTGCAGCAGTGGACCCGTGAATGTGAACATGTTCTTGGACCTGAACAGTTTGGGAGACCGGTTTCCCCGGGACAGCTTGGGGGACTTCTTCCCCACCCACTCATCCGTCAGCTCCACGTCGCTGGAGTCGGAGCCGTTGCAGCTGTCCGTGTAGGAGACCACCGGGTTCACGCACACTTCCTCTGGGGACCGAGACCAGACACTCAGAACTTACACTACACTGATGTTATTTTATATGATAATATAATACAGAAATGTGTATTTTCTCCCCGTTATAAATTCGAGGCGCACCGGTTTTGCCGTCCGTTTTGGGGTCCATGATGACGAACTCCGGCCTCAGCTTGCTGATGCGCCGGCCCTTCAGGATGGGCACCAGGCCCCCCAGGTGCTCCAGGTAGAGGGTGTAGCAGGGCCCCCCCGCCTCGGGGTTGTCCTCCGCCCGCTTCATGGTGCAGTGCAGACGCTCGTTGCCGGCGGTGGGGTAGCTGACGAAGTCGCGGATGTTGTTGGGGTCCGGGATGGGCGGCTGTGGTGACGTAGTAACCGTCAAACGCTGATATGGGATATGAGAATCCTACAATACCAATACCCTTCAGGGTGGGGATGAAGGTGGAGGTGGACGTAGGAGCAGGGTGGGTGTACCTTAATGGTGGGGATGAAGGTGGAGGTGGTGATGTAGGAGCAGGACGGGTGTAGTACCTTAATGGTGGGAATGAAGGTGGAGGTGACGTAGGAGCAGGGTGGGTGTACCTTAATGGTGGGTATGAAGGTGGTGGTGACGTAGGAGCAGGGCGGGTGGTGTACCTTAAGGGCGGGTATGAAGGCGGTGGTGACGTATGTACCTTAATGGTGGGTATGAAGGTGGAGGTGGTGATGTAGGAGCAGGGCGGGTGTAGTACCTTAATGGTGGGTATGAAGGTGGAGGTGGTGATGTAAGAGCAGGGTGGGTGTACCTTAAGGGTGGGTATGAAGGTGGAGGTGGTGATGTAGGAGCAGGGCGGGTGTAGTACCTTAATGGTGGGTATGAAGGCGGTGGTGGTGACGTAGGAGCAGGGTGGGTATGAAGGTGGTGGTGATGGTGACGTAGGAGCAGGGCGGGTGCAGTACCTTGATGGTGGGTATGAAGGCGGTGGTGACGTAGGAGCAGGGTGGGTATGAAGGTGGTGGTGGTGACGTAGGAGCAGGGTGGGTATGAAGGTGGCGGTGGTGGTGACGTAGGAGCAGGGCGGGTGCAGTACCTTGATGGTGGGTATGAAGGCGGTGGTGACGTAGGAGCAGGGTGGGTATGAAGGTGGTAGTGATGGTGAGCAGGGTGGGTATGAAGGTGGTGGTGGTGGTGACGTAGGAGCAGGGTGTAGTACCTTGATGGTGGGTATGAAGGCGGTGGTGACGTAGGAGCAGGGTGTAGTACCTTGATGGTGGGTATGAAGGCGGTGGTGACGTAGGAGCAGGGCGGGTATGAAGGCGGTGGTGGTGGTGACGTAGGAGCAGGGCGGGTGCAGTACCTTGATGGTGGGTATGAAGGTGGTGGTGACGTAGGAGCAGGGTGGGTATGAAGGTGGTGGTGGTGACGTAGGAGCAGGTTGGGTATGAAGGTGGTGGTGGTGGTGACGTAGGAGCAGAGCGGGTGTAGTACCTTGATGGTGGGTATGAAGGCGGTGGTGACGTAGGAGCAGGGTGTAGTACCTTGATGGTGGGTATGAAGGCGGTGGTGGTGGTGACGTAGGAGCAGGGCGGGTGCAGTACCTTGATGGTGGGTATGAAGGCGGTGGTGACGTAGGAGCAGGGTGGGTATGAAGGCGGGTGGTGACGTAGGAGCAGGGCGTAGTACCTTGATGGTGGGTATGAAGGCGGAGGTGGTGGTGACGTAGGAGCAGGGTGTAGTACCTTGATGGTGGGTATGAAGGCGGTGGTGGTGGTGACGTAGGAGCAGGGTGGGTATGAAGGTGGTGGTGACGTAGGAGCAGGGTGTAGTACCTTGATGGTGGGTATGAAGGCGGTGGTGACGTAGGAGCAGGGCGGGTGCAGTACCTTGATGGTGGGTATGAAGGTGGTGGTGACGTAGGAGCAGGGTGCAGTACCTTGATGGTGGGTATGAAGGCGGTGGTGACGTAGGAGCAGGGTGCAGTACCTTGATGGTGGGGATGAAGGCGGTGGTGACGTAGGAGCAGGGTGCAGTACCTTGATGGTGGGTATGAAGGCGGTGGTGGTGGTGACGTAGGAGCAGGGTGCAGTACCTTGATGGTGGGTATGAAGGCGGTGGTGGTGGTGATGTAAAAGCAGGGTGGGTGCAGTACCTTGATGGTGGGGATGAAGGTGGTAGTGATGGTGACGTAGGAGCAGGGTGGGTATGAAGGCGGTGGTGACGTAGGAGCAGGGCGCAGTACCTTGATGGTGGGTATGAAGGCGGTGGAGGTGGTGACGTAGGAGCAGGGCGCAGTACCTTGATGGTGGGGATGAAGGCGGTGGTGGTGGTGATGTAAAAGCAGGGTGGGTGCAGTACCTTGATGGTGGGGATGAAGGCGGAGGTGACGTAGGAGCAGAGCAGCGAGGGCATGTTCAGCTTCCCCACGTCGCGCTCCTCGCGCAGCGCGCTGGCGATGCCCTGTTGGCATAGCAACTGGAGGCTGGCGACGCGGTGCTCCACCCGCACCACGTACAGCGCCGCGCCGCACGCCAGGAACAGCCGGGAGTCGCGGTGCCCCCAGCAGATGGTGGTGATGGGCCTCTGAAAAACACCGTCAGCACCGCCGGTTACCGGGTGTTGCCATAGCAACGTGACTGCTATACTGAATCTAAACCGTCAGGATGCTGCCCTGAAACAGGAAGTGTTTCCACTGGTGGAGTGTCCTCCACCAGTGCCTCCTGGCCAGGTGGTGTCTGCTCCACCAGTGCCTCCTGGCCAGGTGGTGTCTGCTCCACCAGTGTCTCTCTAACGGAGCTTGACTGTGCTGACATGCCTATGATGTCACTTCCTGTGCCCACACTCATTTCTTTATACAATACAACAACAACATTAAAGCTCAAGCGGATCAGCTGAAGGTCAGACCAGACCTGAAGGTCAGGTGAAGGGACAGACCAGACCTGCGTCAGGTGAAGGGACAGACCAGACCTGCGTCAGGTGAAGGGACAGACCAGACCTGCGTCAGGTGAAGGGACAGACCAGACCTGCGTCAGGTGAAGGGACAGACCAGACCTGCGTCAGGTGAAGGTCCGGGACAGACCAGACCTGCGTCAGGTGAAGGTACGGGACAGACCAGACCTGCGTCAGGTGAAGGTCCGGGACAGACCAGACCTGCGTCAGGTGAAGGTACGGGACAGACCAGACCTGCGTCAGGTGAAGGTACAGACCAGACCTGCGTCAGGTGAAGGTACGGGACAGACCAGACCTGCGTCAGGTGAAGGTACAGACCAGACCTGCGTCAGGTGAAGGTCCGGGACAGACCAGACCTGAGTCAGGTGAAGGTGCGGGACAGACCAGACCTGAAGGTCCGGGACAGACCAGACCTGCGTCAGGTGAAGGTGCGGGACAGACCAGACCTGAAGGTGCGGGACAGACCAGACCTGCGTCAGGTGAAGGTACAGACCAGACCTGCGTCAGGTGAAGGTGCGGGACAGACCAGACCTGAAGGTGCGGGACAGACCAGACCTGCGTCAGGTGAAGGTACAGACCAGACCTGCGCCAGGTGAAGGGACAGACCAGACCTGCGTCAGGTGAAGGTACGGGACAGACCAGACCTGAAGGTGCGGGACAGACCAGACCTGAAGGTACGGGACAGACCAGACCTGCGTCAGGTGAAGGTACGGGACAGACCAGACCTGCGTCAGGTGAAGGTGCAGGACAGACCAGACCTGAAGGTAGGGGACAGACCAGACCTGCGTCAGGTGAAGGTGCGGGACAGACCAGACCTGAAGGTGCAGGACAGACCAGACCTGAGTCAGGTGAAGGTGCGGGACAGACCAGACCTGGGTCAGGTGAAGGTGCGGGACAGACCAGACCTGAAGGTGCAGGACAGACCAGACCTGCGTCAGGTGAAGGTACGGGACAGACCAGACCTGCGTCAGGTGAAGGTGCAGGACAGACCAGACCTGAAGGTAGGGGACAGACCAGACCTGCGTCAGGTGAAGGTGCGGGACAGACCAGACCTGAAGGTGCAGGACAGACCAGACCTGAGTCAGGTGAAGGTGCGGGACAGACCAGACCTGGGTCAGGTGAAGGTGCGGGACAGACCAGACCTGAAGGTGCAGGACAGACCAGACCTGAGTCAGGTGAAGGTGCGGGACAGACCAGACCTGAAGGTGCGGGACAGACCAGACCTGCGTCAGGTGAAGGGACAGACCAGACCTGCGTCAGGTGAAGGTACGGGACAGACCAGACCTGAAGGTCCGGGACAGACCAGACCTGCGTCAGGTGAAGGTGCGGGACAGACCAGACCTGCGTCAGGTGAAGGTGTGGGACAGACCAGACCTGAAGGTGTGGGACAGACCAGACCTGCGCGGGCGTCTCCAGCGTGTAGATGTGCTCTCCTTGGACGTTGTAGAACTTGACCAGAGCGTTCCTGGCGATGGAGGCGCAGGCCGAGTCGGCGTCCAGCGAGTGTCTCTCCATGCCGGCCACCGCCAGCAGATCCCCCTGGGAGCACCACTGCACCTCCACATCTGGAGAACGGGACGGACAACAGGAGTCAACAAAACCAACACACCATGAAATAATGAATAAGACTTAAATACATAAAATATATGTATATATATTAGTGGTGGGCCGTTATCGGCGTTAACCGCGCTGCGATAACGTGAGACTCTTATCGTGCGATAACAAAATTATCGCCGTTAATCTATTGTCAAAGTTGTGTTGGGAGCTGAGTCTCTACCGGATCTCCACCAAGGAAGGGAAGCGCCGCAGAAAGGCTGCGTCCTCTGCCCGGCGCCCCCCCCCATATTATGAATGCCTTCGACAGAATTCAAATGAGCCATTTTAATTTAGATTAATCTAGATTAATTCCAAGATTACAGTTAGATTAATCTAGATTAAAGAAATTAATCTACGCCCACCATTAATTTATGTACATAACATATAATATCCGCTCAGCTAATAGCAGCTAACAGAACAAATGATCTCAGATATCTGAATGTGCTGGTATAACCATAACCTAACTAGAACTAACTCATAACCTAACTAGAACTAACTCATAACCTAACTAGAACTAACTCATAACCTAACTGGAACTAACTCATAACCTAACTAGAACTAACTCATAACCTAACTAGAACTAACTCATAACCTAACTGGAACTAACTCATAACCTAACTAGAACTAACCCATAACCTAACTGGAACTAACTCATAACCTAACTAGAACTAACTCATAACCAAACTGGAACTAACTCATAACCTAACTAGAACTAACTCATAACCTAACTGGAACTAACTCATAACCTAACTGGAACTAACTCATAACCTAACTAGAACTAACTCATAACCTAACTAGAACTAACTCATAACCTAACTAGAACTAACTCATAACCTAACTGGAACTAACTCATAACCTAACTGGAACTAACTCATAACCTAACTGGAACTAACTCATAACCTAACTGGAACTAACTCATAACCTAACTAGAACTAACTCATAACCTAACTGGAACTAACTCATAACCTAACTGGAACTAACTCATAACCTAACTAGAACTAACTCATAACCTAACTGGAACTAACTCATAACCTAACTAGAACTAACTCATAACCTAACTGGAACTAACTCATAACCTAACTAGAACTAAGCGGCCCGAGCGCCGCCATGACAACCGTACCTTTCAGGCCCGAGCGTCGCCATGGCGACCGTACCTTTGATGCCCGAGCGTCGCCATGACGACCGTACCTTTCAGGCCGTAGCGCCGCCATGGGAACCGTACCTTTCAGGCCGAAGCGCCGCCATGACGACCGTACCTTTCAGGCCCGAGCGTCGCCATGGGAACCGTACCTTTCAGGCCGAAGCGCCGCCATGACAACCGTACCTTTCAGACCCGGGCGCCGCCATGACGACCGTACCTTTGAGACCCGAGCGTCGCCGTGACGACCGTACCTTTGAGACCCGAGCGTCGCCGTGACGACCGTACCTTTGAGGCCCGAGCGTCGCCGTGACGACCGTACCTTTGAGGCCCGAGCGTCGCCGTGACGACCGTACCTTTCAGGCCCGAGCGGATGACGGCGGGCGAGAGGTCGTCGTAGTTGTTCATCAGGCTGATGTCTCCGGACAGGAAGCTCACCGTCAGCAGGGGTTTGATGCTTCGCACTGCGGGGAGGTCAGAGAGGACGGTTGTCATGGTGACTGACATTATTTACATTTTAGCGGTTGTAACTGTCCTTCGTATTTATTTATATCCATCTTACAACACGATGACAAAAGTAAAGCAAATTAACAAAAAACATTAATTTGCATTGAATGTATTTTTTTCCTTTCTTGTTTTCATCTTCAAGTATCTCTGAGTATCGCCTCGTGTGGAACCCGAGATTCAAAATGGTCGCCAATGGGGCGCCGCTACCAGCAGCCATAGTAACCGCGGCAACCGTTGCCACCAGCGTTGTTCCCAGCAGCCATAGTAACCGCAGCAACCGTTGCCAAGGAGCCTACAGGGGGGAGGGGGGGGAGGGGGGGGGAGCTCAGCACCTAAGGGCAGAACGCTGTCGTCGGAGTCGGCGTCGCTCTCGGTGCTGTCCTCCACCAGGAAGTCCGGGCAGTTCCAGGACATCCCCACGATGCCGTCCGACTCGTGCAGCAGCACGTGGGCCAGCATCCTCCCGTGGCAGTCCATCACGATCACCTGGCCGTCCGCCGTGCCGAACAGCACCTGCAGGGGGAGCCCAAGGTAAGGACGCTCCACCTCGGAATAACACGATGATATAGAACTGATAATGGATGAGTGCTTTTCTTTTTTTAAATCATACTTCAGAATTCAGCAGTTATTATTTTTCTACCAAACAAAATGAATTCCAGCGGACAGAGAGGAGACGAAGCGGCTCGACGTTACTTGGATGGGTGGATGGATGGAGGGGTGGAGGGATGGATGGGTTCTCTCCCCCCCCGACCGGCGGCCCGCCAGGGGAGTACCTGCTGGTCGTCAGGGGTCCAGATCCCACAGGTGATCTGGCTCTCCAGGTTGATCTCCGAGGACCAGTGGCGCTGTCCGCTCACCGAGCCCACCAACACGAAGCCGTCCCGGTAGGCGATCAGCGCCTGGGTGCCGTCGTGCGACCAGGTGAAGTCACTCACCTGGTGATGTCACACAACACACACCACATCAACCAATCCCCATCGTCTATCGTCACTCACCTGGTGATGTCACACAACAAACACCACAACAACCAATCCCCATCGTCTATCGTCACTCACCTGGTGATGTCATACAACAAACACCACATATATACTGTATATATATATATATATATATATATATATATATATATAGTATATATATAGTACTAGTATTATATAGTACTAGTATTATATAATACTAGTACTATATAATACTAGTACTATATAAGTACTAGTACTATATAATACTAGTATTATATAATACTAGTACTATATATAAGTACTAGTACTATATATAAGTACTAGTACTATATAATACTAGTATTATATAATACTATTACTATATATAAGTACTAGTACTATATATAAGTACTAGTACTATATAATACTAGTACTATATAAGTACTAGTACTATATAATACTAGTATTATATAATACTATTACTATATATAAGTACTAGTACTATATATAAGTACTAGTACTATATAATACTATTACTATATAATACTAGTACTATGTAATACTAGTACTATATAATACTAGTATTATATAATACTAGTATTATATAGTACTAGTATTATATAGTAATAGTATTATATAGTACTAGTATTACATAGTACTAGTATTATATAGTACTAGTATTATATAGTACTAGTATTATAGTATAAATGAATTACAATGAGAAGATATGCCCTTAAAATCAAACCATACTTTAGATCTCCATATACTTCAGTGTAATGACACTCAGACCGTTCAGATGGGATTTGATTTCATAAGCATGTGTTGATATTTATCAATGTGTAAAATGACCCATAACTATCGTGATGATAAATGTTTCCATATCACCCAGCGCTAGTCCTCATCACATTAGCGTACCAAGGTGTCCATAACTAGTGACATCAGGAGACAACTTCCAGACACATTACCCACCGGTGAGCAAGGCACCTTGTACAGATGTGGGGGATCGAACCCACAACCATGAGCTGGGATTTGACCAGCTAGCCACTAAATTAGCCCCTAACAACTAGTACTATATAATACTGCCCCTAAAATCTACACTCTAGTGACATCACAAGTGATGTATGATGGATAGATCCCCCCCAGTGGACTGTACCAACTAGTGGGCTGATCCATCATCCATCCTTTATAGTGTAGTGAATGGTAACCAAGGGAACGGTACTGAACCTGCGCTCCCCGGTCGTTCACCAGCTCCACGGACCAGCGCCCCTCATACTGGATCCAGACGAAGATCCCGCCCTCCATGTCGCAGGTGGCCAGCTTCTGGAAGGGCTCGTTCCAGCGGACCAGGACCACCTGGGGGGGGGCATAACTTTAACAGTTATTATTATGACTTTAATATGATGACTTACTATAGTAGGCCTGGTATCACTGCAGTATTATCGTTATTATGAATTACTGCATACTTACTCATGAATTAGTTATTTTAACAATTAAATAATGTACGTTGCTGAAGCGCGATAGTATAGCCTTATGTAAATATAAGGTATAGCCTACATTTGGCCTTAAGTAAAGGAACAAC
>JAOPHQ010004805.1:15000-16928 GCA_030340625.1 Merluccius polli | reverse complement strand
CGCCGCGCGAAGCATCACGATGCCTTCATAAAACGGTTACTTAAACGGTTACTATGGACTACCTGGTAAAGATTTCACAAAACAAACAAACACGGCAAACATAAAATGCGATCGTTTATTGAAAACAAATCGCCGTTCTTCCGCCAAGCGATATAGTTCCTTTAAGGCGGCAAAAACGGTTGCCAAGCCAACACAGGCTAGCATGCGGGCTTTTTAGCGTACGGGCGCATTAATACCAAAAATGAATTGTCATGCGGTCACAGGTGTGCGTTTATGGAGCATTTTACAACGGCTTCCAGCCAATCAGAATCGAGGGCCGTGACTATCCGTTTTATAATAGCCTCTTAAAGGTGCTGGGGACGGCCCAGAACAGCGAGCTGGAGGCCAGGAGCGGTGCCAGTATTTTGTGGACACCCATCGATTCACAACAACACCCCCCCCTCCCCCCCCTTTCTGGGCAAGCTTACTTCCAGCCTCCCCCCCCCCCCCCCCCTCCCCCTTTTTCTCCGAGCCGCCTCCCCCCCAGTTGCCCTCTGCAGATCTTTTTAAAAGCCATCCGGGATGTTTCCGAAAAGGCGTTTTATAGTGGTGTTGTGTTGTGTTGTATTATGTTGTATTATGAGGGGGGGGAAGGGGGGGGGGGGGGGGAGGAGAGAGGTGAGGTAAGGAGGGACGGTGGAGGGAGTGTGGTGTGTGTGCGGTGTGTGTGTGTGTGTGTGTGTGTGGGGTGGGGGGGTTGTCCTGGACCTCCCACATTCAGGTTCAACCACAGGACCACGGCGTTGATGCTAAACCTCTCTCTCCCCCTTCGCTCTCCCCTCCCTCCCTCCCTCCCTCCCTCCCTCCCTCCCTCCCTCCCTCCCTCCCTCCCTCCCTCCCTCCCTCCCTCCCTCCCTCCCTCCCTCCCTCTCTATTCTCCTTCTTCTTTTCCTCCTCGGCTCTCCCTCTCGTTCTGTTCGTTCTCTCTCGCACTCTTTTTCCCAAACCCGTCCCGGTTTCACATGTGTTCGCAAGGTAACCGAAAAAAAAAAATGGAAAGGGAGGGGAAAAAAAAAAAAAAAAAAAGCCCTGACCACAAACCCCTGTGAAGCTCAGTTTTACCAGAGGCACTTTTCCCCTTGCACCTTGCGAGGGCCGCTTGCTCTTTCAGCAGGAATGACAAAAGCAAGGGGCTAGTGAGTCCACACATAGGGAAGACATTTGCCCAGGCCGAGAGCCAGCGCGCCACATTCCCATGGACCTGTTAGGAGAAGGAGCACATTTTCCGCGTAAATAGTCCGTATTGGATGTGGCATATCGCTGTTGTTTCTCCTTTTTTTTCCGACTTTGTCCTCTCTCTCTCTCTCTCTCTCTCTCTCTCTCTCTCTCTCTCTCTCTCTCTCGCTCGCTCGCTCGCTCTCGGTCTCTGGTCTCGCTCGCTCTCTCTCTCCTCTTACTTTCTCAGATGTCTCCCGGTGCTCGCTCGCTCAAATCAAGATGGAGGGGGGGTTGGGGGGTGCGTGTGTGTGCGTGTGTGTGTGTTTTGACTGGCCGCGCTGACCGTGGTGGACAAGACAAGGGCGGTAATGCAAACCAGAGAGCGGCTTTGAATTCTGATTTTGATTTGTATGCGTCAAAGAATTGGGACTTACACTTTTGTGCGTGTTAGCCGCATATGGCCAGCTTTTACCTCATGGTTCAGTCATCTCCAGCGATTCAGTGTGTGTGTGAGAGAGAGAGAGCGAGAGAGAGAGAGAGAGAGAGAGGCGTGTGCAGTGGTTCTTTGTAAAAACATACAAATTGAATGTGTTCTGTGTGTGTCATTATTTGTCTTTGTGTATTTGTGTAAACATTACGGCCTGTCAGGCGTTTAAGTGATGACTAAGGCCTTGTGTGCCATACGCGCTTGGCCAGACGTGTGTGTGTGTGTCTGGCCACATGGCCCGCTG
>JAOPHQ010004805.1:0-10000 GCA_030340625.1 Merluccius polli | reverse complement strand
ATGCCTTAATGGCGTTGGGGGTTAGTTTTGACACTTTAATGTTTTCTTTGTGATGTTTTAACGTGACTTTATAGTCACTGCGATTGCTTTTAGATTGTATTATTTAAATTTGCGTTGATTTTTATTTTGTCTTGTATTTACGTAAAGTGTCTTTGAGTCTTTGATTTAGTAAAGTGCAATACAATACAAGTAAAGTGTATTTTTATGTATTTATTTCTGAATTCAGATAGCGCTCCACTCTTTTGGGTCCTCCTATTAAAAGCATATCAAGTGTTACCGAGCGGCGTGTCCTGGCCTCCGTAACCGATACGGAGAATCGATGAGAGCGTTTCAGCGCTGTGACATGTCTAAAAAGGACGCCGCCACCGACGGTCGGTGGCCGGTGACAACGGGACTCACTTTACGTTCCTGAGGGCCCGTCTGGGGCGGATCGCGTTCCCCAGCGGGCGGCGGACCCGGTCCTCTTTAACCCCCTGGTGACCATTCGGGGACGCATGGCTCATTTTGATCCAGCCCACGGCCGGGCGGTCCGTATTGGCGTGCATCAGGGCTCATATTTAAATACACTAGGTTTTTGAAATATGACAGTTGTAATAGTTGTACGGTTGTAAACACTGTGTGCTGTGTTTTGTTATAGTGTTACACTATGATAGCAGAAAACATCTTCCCTTCACTTTCTTCCTTTCTTTCTTTCACTCTTTGTTTCTTCCTTCGTTTCTTTCTTGACTTCTCCCAGGTGGAGGGAATCGAGGAAGATTGAGGATACAAGAAAGAAGAAAAAAGCGAGAGCGAAAGAATCGGTCGGTTGGGTTTGTTGAGGTTCAAGACGCAGTGTGTCTGTTGGCAGCGCGTCGGGCCAACATCGCTGGACGGTCCGCCCCTGGTGCGTTTGTGGGCCTTTAAGGGCTTTACGGTTCGGTGTGACTCTGACGCCAATAGGATCCAGATGCGGCCGGTGTGGGAACTGGGAAAGCAGCGCGAGGGAGAGAGAGAGACAGAGAGGTAGAGAGAGAGAGAGAGAGGACAGAGAGAGAGAGAGGTACAAACAGAGAGAGAGAGAGATAGATAGGGAAGAAGCATAACCAGGTGTGACCCATCACAAGCCGGGATATTATCCATGGATATTAGGGCTGCTGTGTGTGTGTGTGTGTGTGTGTGTGTGTGTGTGTGTGACGTGAAGATTGCGTGCATTTTGTGCGATTTCTTACATACACAAAGCTTATTTAAACAATAAGGGTGGGATGTCTTATCAATAATCTGATACCGAAGAAAGGACGACGTACGCACACACACACACACACACAGACACACACACATTTTCAGTTTCTTGGCACCTGAGCCAAGTAGCCGCCGTGCGCACGCTCTGCCAAAGCACGGAGTTCATGGTTTCAAGTCGCGTTGTTCAGCATATTTGCTGCTGGCACCAACGAGCTCCAACATATGGCAACACTCTGCTTCTCCCAGCCCAGAGTGAGGGGGCTCCGGCCGGGACCCTGCCTGCTCCACAGTGGCCTACTTTAAGGGGGGAAAAAACCGTCAGCAGCCCCCTCCAATTGAAGGTCCCAAAAAAACCGCAAGCACTGATAAATGTCTGCAATTCTCAACGTAATTCCCTTCAACCGGTGTCCCTTTTCCAAAGAGGTCCAGGAAGGAAACAACAGAAACGCTTAAAACAACAACCGAGTTAACCGGTGTAACAGAAATGTTCCGAAGGCTCGGGTACCGTTCTGCTTTTCCGTAATCAGAAAATAAAAAACGGAGAGGGAGAGGGAGAGAGAGAGAGAGAGAGAGAGAGAGAGAGGAGGAGAGAGAGAGAGAGGGCAATTTTGTGGGAAGAGGTAGGCTGAGATCAACAAATGTGCTTTCGTTTAAGGAAAAGGTAGACTGCAAAGAGAGGAAAATTGAAGAAGGCTAAATTTGTTTTACACTTTAAAAAAGAAAGTGATGGTTAGCGAAGGAAACTTTTTTTTTTTTTGGTCACATGCAAGCAAGCAAGCAATATTGATTGAGGTCAATATCATACATTAATTATCAAAGAAAATGTGAAGATATGTGGTATTTTTCCAGTATTTCCAGCCCCAACATGTAATTCATATTAAAAGCCCATATTAAATGTATATTACTGCCTCATCCTCACACACTTCCCATTTGTCAAATTTCTGTCACCGTGTTAATTACTGATTCTGTTCACTTGTGTCCTTGCTACGTTTTCCGGTTTCTGTCCCTTGTTGTCGTTTTTTTTCTTTATAGTATATGTTGTATTGGTATTCACATCCATATCTTGTTTTCTGTGTTTCTTTTGGAGTCTAGCAAATTGGGTTTTGAGTTTGAATCCCTGCGATTAGCTTGAACCGTTTGCCTCACCCCTTACTATTATATTCTATTTAATATTTAAGATTATTAAAAAAACAAACAAACATCCAAAACATATGAAATACATTTTGTATTGGATTTTTTTACAAATACAATTTACATTTGTTTCCCCCCTCTCTTTTTGGTGCCAGAGGGAAGCCAGACTGATAACACCTCACTGTTCCCAGCTCATCTGCAACGTAAACACGGGGCGGCCCTGCCGGTACCGGCCCGCTCGGAGAGGCCAAGCGGCCAGTTAACCTCCTCCACACCCCCCGCCCCCCCCCCCCCCCCATCCCCGCCCGCCTCTCCACCTGCACTTTATTTCCTATCTAGACGGGTGACTCTCCTGTGTCACTGATAAGAGCGTGTCGAGGGTGGAGGCAAGAGGGTCAAGGCACACCGGGAAAAAATGTGAACGGGAAAAAAAACCAAAAAGTGGCACGGGGGAAAAATATATATATATATATATTTTTTTATCCCTCAGCAAAAAAAATTACAAATAAATCAGACTTTTCCCCTAACTTCTTTAACATGGCATCGAGGCTATTACGCTGATAGAAATTTTCCCTTTCCCTGGTAAGTCTGGCCCCTGTGTACGTGAGGGGCTCACGTCTATAGCCACATCTCAGGCTAATTCAAGATCCCCCCCCCCCCTTCCTCACCCCATCCCACCCCACACACACACACACACACACACACACACGCACACCCTACACACACCCCACACCCCCGAATTATTCCCTTATCTGTGGCTTAAAAGGTTCTCGGGTTGATTAACAAGGGCCCGGTCCTGTTTATCAGTTTGGGGCCGGCCGTGCGGAGGTAGCCAGCGATAAGTGCACACACCATTAAACATTCTATTTCCCCTAATATTTGTCGGCAACCATCTGCTTAACGGATCTCCCTTCACTTTAATTAAAAGGGATTCCCGTCTTGTTGGGGGTCATTACGCGCCGGCGGACGCCAGGAGAGCGGTTTGTGATGAGTTCAGCGTTCCCTCTGTCCCTGGGTTGCCAGAGCCGGGCTTTTTTTTTTTGTCTTCTTCTTCTTCATCATCATCCCCCCCCCCCCTTCCCTCTTGCCTCTTTCCTCTTCCACGCCTCTCTCTCTCTCTCTCTCTCTCCTCTCGGATGTTAACCCCTCTCTGCCCTGTCCTGCCCTGCGTTGGACAGCAATACACCCCAGGATCAAGGGGGGGGGGGGGGGGGGGGGGGGGGGGATGGAAGGGGTGGGGATAGAGAGGGAGGCTGGGTAGGAGGTTGGGGATGGGTGAGGGGGTGGTGGTGGTGGGGTGGGGGTGGGTTTTGAAGGGGCGGGGATAGAGAGGGAGGGTGGTGGGGGTGTGAGGTGGTGTGGGTGTGAGGTGGTGGTGAGAGGGGGGGGGGGGGGGGGGGGGGGGGGGTAGTGAGCGAGTCAGCAAGTCCAAGTTTTCTTTTTTTTAAAGAGGTCTAATGTGGTGGTGGTGGAGTTGGTGTTGGATGGTGGAGGAAAGAAAAGTTTTCTCCACACGCCGGGGTGGAGAGAGAGAGTGCGAAGCAGAGAAGTGAGGTCCGGGGGCCGTCTCGCTCCGCTTCGGGGGCCCCTGGGCGCCGGGGTCCGTAACGGGGTTGATTTGCCCAACACTAGTTGGATCGATGCGGCTGTTTACAGTTTCTCCCTCTCTCATCCCCTTTTGTCTTTTTTCTAATTTAGTGTTCCCAAACCCATGGACAGGACTCCGGGTCTGTCTGCTGCGCTTGCAGCTTCGCCCTCCTCGCTGCTCTCCATCACTGTCCATTGATGTGGGGGGTTTTCTCTCTCTCTCTCTCTCTCTCTCTCTCTCTCTCTCTCCCCTCCACTCCTTCTCTCCTCCCTGCTCATCCTCTTCTCTCACGTCTCTTCGGTTGGTCTTGGAGAGGGAGGAAAAAAGGAAGAGAAAGGAAGCAGCTGCATGCCTCCACACTTCTGGACAAGACTGATGGCTCATCAATAGCATTACCCAGCATTGCTGGCCTCTACTGGGGTAGAACCCAATCAATAGGAGCCTTTAACACAGTCTAATACATGGACATGGGCCCGGCCCGCTCTCACTACCGGGTTTCTAGAAGAGGAGCTCTCTCTCTGCGGCTCCTCTTCACACATTTTCAATATATCATAACATAAAGATTTGTTTTCCATACTCGCCATTTTGGATGGATATGGATGGATGGATATGGACGAATAGAAATCATAGTAAATATCATTTTGGTTGGATACTAACTGCATTTAGTTTTACTGTGCAACGACAATGAAGTTCAGTCTAATCTAATCTCATAAGGAATTACAGGGAACTCTGTTTCTTTTGCTCACCTTATTACTCTATGTGTTACATCATTATGTTAACTATTGGCTCTTAATAAAATAATGTGCTCTTTTTTTCTATCTCTCAGAGAACCGGGGGGGGGGGGGGGGGGGGATTTATTCATTTATTTTCATGTTAAATATGGGGATTTAGAGAAGACTTGCTGGATCTGTAGAAGTAATGGCACAGGAATAATTTGTTCTGGTCTTTTTCTCCAGATTCTAGTAATGTGCCCTCTAATTGCACACTGCTTACAATTCCCTGGAAATTCTGAATCTGTGTGTGTGTGTGTGTGTGTGTGTGTGTGCGTGTGTGAGTGAATGAGAGTGTGTATCTCTGTATATGAAGGCATGTGTGTATATATGTGTGCGTTTGCATCAAGCCATTTTCCATTATCTATTTTTAAAGAAAGAAAAACAAAAAACGGTCATCCACTCTTTTATTATTTTACTGTTTTTAAATTAAACCTTTAGCTTATGAAATCCATAGCCAATAAAAAACCTAAAGTACTTTTAGGTAATCAACTACATAAGCATGGGGATAAGCTAAAGGAAAAAACAAACATTGTTTGATGTGATATAATGTGTGTGTCACTGCATGTGCTAGTTTAAGTAGTGAGAGAGAGAGAGAGAGAGAGAGAGAGAGAGAATCACAGAGCGAGATAGACAGTGTGCAGTGTGAGGATATCTCTTACTCTCCTCCAAATAATCAATACAGCCAGATCAATAATCCCATAATGACAGATGTCTTCTCTCTCTCTCCCCCCTCTGTCCCCCTACTCCCTCCACGCCTGCATGTGTATGTGTATGACAAGTGTGTGCGTGTGTGTGTGTGTGTGTGTGTGTGTGTGTGTGTGACATGTGTGAACAGTGACGGCGGAGATAGGAGATGAGCTTGTGCCGCCATGTGACAGGGAAGATGGCGTCTAACTCAAGGTCAGTAGGATCCGTGTTGTTCCTCTTCCTGCTGCCACACACACACACACACACACACACACACACACACACACACACTCACACACACACACTCTCACACGCACACACACTCACACACACACACACACACAAACTTGGGGTGGGGGGGGGGGGCGTGTTCCTGTCGGTTGCCAGAGCAAACATGACATCCCCTCTGGAGCTCATATCAATTTGTAACATGACCCCCCCCCCCCCCCACTCCACCACCACCGTCACCACTGTCACCACCCCCCCCACCCCCACCACCGTCACCACCACCCGACATGTCAGCCCCCCCCTCGGCCGCTTTGTCAAGACTGTCCCTCAGTCCTCTCCACCTGCACAGGCCTCAGTCGAACCACTCCTCTGTTGTTCAGCTATTTTATTATTGTTGTTGTTACTATTATTAACATGATTATTGTTATGATGGGGATGATAATGATATTGATGATTATTGTTAGTATTAGTATTATTATTGTTGTTGTTGTTGTTGTTGTTATAATTCACATTCTTATTAATATTAGTCATAGTATTAGTAGTAGTAGCATTAGTAATAGTATTACTCTGATTATTATCATTATGATTGTAATTATTCTTATTTATTATTAGCATTAGTATTAGTATTATTAGTATTATTGGTATGAGTATTATGGAATCAGGATCTTAAGAGTAATGTTAATGAATGAATCACATATGAATATACTGTATGTATATATATATATATATATATATATATATATATATATATATATATATATATATATATATATATATATATATGAATAAATATTGGTATTTTTCTGGATACATTTTCTTGTTAGTGGTGTTTATTTTGTATTAATTCCATTATATATCTATTTGAGATTAAGAAAATAAACAATGAGTAATATTTTGATCATGACACAATAAGCCTATTTATTGTTTAAAAGGTCTACCTACCTTAAAAGAGTGATTTTAAATCTCCTTCCTGAAATTAATTAATTTAAAACGCAGCATTTAAGCAGGCAAAGACATGCTCTCCCACTTTTCCTCCTCCAAAGACTGCCTGCTAATTTGCTAACAGCAGCAGATGCCTTTCCTTATGGCCGTACCATTTTCCAATGACTCTATTAATCTAATCGTCCACTAATTGGTCAAGATAGCCTTCTCCCTGGTGACTTTTTATCATATATTAATTAAAAGAGTCGACCAAAAGCTGCTGAAATCACAACGTCTTTAACCGCTTTGATTGACACTTTGTCTACGCGCTGCTACTTTCTTTCTTTTTGTTTCATTATTTATTATTTTTCGAAGCGACTATCCTACGAAGCGACTATCCTAGCCCTACGTCCGAAAGTACCCCAGGTAAATAAAAGATGAGGTTAAAATTGCCAGTGACTGATAAATCTTTAATATAAAAATTGTACAAGAATTCTGATACAAATTACAAGAGGTATTTGGACAAAATATGAATAAAATTCCATTTACATCCCAAAACCCTTATGCATTTTATGCAAAAAACATTGACGGATATGATACAGAAACAAATACAAGGAAAGCAAAGAAAAAAAAAAAAAAAAAAAAGAAAGAAGGAAAAAATCATTCATAAGAGGACCCCTCCTCCTCCTGTTTGCAAATGGGAAACGCTTGGTTTGGGGGGGATACATTTAGTTATTCACAAGGCTACCCAAATCATCATCAGGAAAGTAAAAGTGTAGCGAGATTCCTTTGCTCTAAGTTGCTTTGTTGCAGTGTGACTATGTTTCCATGCTAGCTAGCAAAAAACAAAGTAAAATAGAGCTCATTTATATAACACAAATGCATTGGGAACAACAGAATCACAATCGAAAAAATAAAAGAAACAAAACAATTTCAATTCACAGAAAACTTCAAGCTTATTCGTATACTTTATGGTAAGACTATGAAAATATGGTTGGCCTTTTATTTTATTTTTTTAAACATTTTTGACTTTGCAGTGATGCCTGTTTTTTCTTCCAGGACACGTTTTCTTGGTATTATTCCAGTTTGAAACATATGAGAGTACTCCATAAGATATCACACAATACTTAAGACTGACGCACCTATACACACTCTTCTCCATAATATGTTCCCCCGCCGCACGTTTCAAACCCCGTTTTCTCAAAACTAACTCGCTTATCGCAGGTGGCTTGCATGCAGTGTTAGCTCCTGCCCTCTCTCTCTCTCTCTCTCTCTCTCTCTCTCTCTCTCTCTCTCTCTACCTCTCTCTCTCTCTCTCTCTCTCTCTACCTCACTATCTCTTCCAGCTGCTATTGTTGTCCTATTGACTTAGTGAATAAAATGTACAAAGATCCTACAATGGTTTATGGGTCAGTGGGTAACCTCCTCTCTCTCTCTCTCTCTCTCTCTCTCTCTCTCTCTCTCTCTCTCTCTCTCTCTCTCTCTCTCTCTCTCTCCCTCTCTCTCTCTCCCCAACACAATAACCCATGCTCAACACAACTGCCATCAAATATTAAACGGCGTGAGCATGGCGCGCTGGACCGGTAAGACGCTGTCTAAGAGGTGTGTGTGTGTGTGTGCTCTTGGGACGGGATTTGTGTGTGTGTGTGTGTGAGTGTGTGTGTGTGGGGGGGGGGGGGGGGGGTATAGTACCAGACTATAATGGTCCCAATAGTTTTATTCACTGGCTACAGGAGTTGAGCACCTGTGCCCCGGAGAATGGGGGGGGGGGGAGTATGCAAGAGCTAGATTGAATGTAGGTCTCTCTTTTCCTCCCTCTCTCTCTCTCTCTCTCTCTCTCTCTGTCTCTCTCTCTCTCTCTCTCTCTCTGAAGAGGGGAGAGGAGGAAATTGAGGCACCTGTCTCGGAGGAGAGTGTCAGGGAGAGGAGTGGAGGAAAGCGAGGGGATGAGGTGGGCGGCTCCATCACTCTCCAGCAGGCAATCAAGGAGAAGGGGAAGGGGGCTAGAGGAGGAGGAGGAGGAGGAGGAGGGGGAGGGGGAGGAGGAGGAGGGGGAGGGGGAGGAGGAGGAGGGGGAGGAGGAGGAAGAGGAGGAGGAGGAGATGGTGTCTTGTCAGCCTCCCCGTCTTGTTAAGACACCACCGCCGCGAGGTACCACTCTCTCTCTCTCTCTCTCTCTCTCTCTCTCTCTCTCTCTCTCTCTCTCTCTCTCTCTCTGTGTCTCTCTCTCTCTTAAGTCTTCCAGGTTGGGGGGCAGAGCTGCAGAGTTTTGCAGCTTATTTGCGGGCCCCTCTTAGATCTGAGGCAGCGCTGTGGCACCCTGCGCTGTAGGCTTGACTGGCAGTACCGTGGAAGTGGGGAGCGAGCGAGGGTGGAGAGCGAGGGTGGTAAAGGTGGGAGGGTTGAAAGTGAGAGAGAAAGAGAAAAAACAGAGAAGGCAATCGGGATGACAGAGAGAGAGAGAGAGAAATAAAGAGAGAAAGGAGGTATAAGCAGGAGGAAGTAGGCAGTATAGGGATGACAGTATAGGGAAAGGAACTAAGGGAACGCTTATCTCTGTGGTCTGCTCCTTAGTTTTGATAGGATACGCTTCGCTGACGCCTCAACATAAACTCTGGAAAGACGCGAGGAATGTTTTGTTTTTTTTACATCGAGGAAACCAAAAGACGTCAGTCTGTTTGTTTGTCTGTCAGACCAGACGTACGGTATGGCGAAGGCGATTGGCCGAATCCCCTTTCCTGTGTTGCTCTCTCTCTCTCTCTCTCTCTCTCTCGCTCTCTCGCTCTCTCTCTCTGCCACACAGCTGTCAGTATTTCACATGTAATGTGTCCAATTAAACTGTGCTCCCAAGCCTTTCCTCCTCTCACACTTCCCCCCTGTAACTGTTTGGTAAACAAGTGGGCCTCTTGAAGCAAAGTGGTAGCAACAGTCGGCCCTTAAACACGCGTCGCTCCTGCGCCTCGCCCTCGCCGCCACCGCACACTCCTCCGCCTGATAAAAGGGACCTAGTCTTTAACGGCGGCCAGGGAAGGGGGGGGTGTGGTGGAGGGATGGAGGGCGGTGGGGTTGGGGGGGGAGAGAGAAAGAGGGAGTTTAATTTCCTGTGTAGAGACTATTCTCTTGTTTCTCCCCCCCCCCCCCCACCCCCCCCCCCCCCCCCCCCTGTCCTCTTCCATCACCACACAACTCAGCTCATCGCCGCCGTCCTTCTGGGCTCTAAGTGGGAGAGGGATGTACCGACGGTGTGTGTGTGTGTGTGTGTGTGTGTGTGTGGCTGTGTGGCTGTGTGTGTGCATGGATGAGTTTGTGTATTAGCGAGAGAGAGAGAGAGAGAGAGACAGAGAGGGAGAGAGAGAGAGACAGCTGTCAGCAGGGTTCCTGGGGAGGACTTTTATTTTGTATTTTTTATTTATTTGATCTCAGGCCGAGCGTGCTGGACCCCCCACCCGCCCCC
>JAOPHQ010004804.1:0-12273 GCA_030340625.1 Merluccius polli | reverse complement strand
GCCCGTTATGAAAGGGTGAAACTAGTGAGTCAACGTGAGGAGTGCCCGTTATGAAAGGGTGAAACTAGTGAGTCAACGTGAGGAGTGCCCGTTATGAAAGGGTGAAACTAGTGAGTCAACGTGAGCGCTTCCAGTGGTTTGCCTTTTCATTTTTTATTTTCATTTTATAAGGTAAAGTGAACATGTTTGAACATTGTGTCTGAGAACTTGGACATTGCACAGAAAAGGTTTAAATAGGAAAAAAAAACATTTTGTTCAGTCTCAAACGCGAGGCTTTGTGTTTTAAAACATTTACAGTTATGTGCTGACTAATTTCTAATACGTAAAAGATTACATTGAGGATTAATTATGGCCTGTCTGTCATTGTGTAGTTGTATCAGTATTTTTACCGTTAAAAAAGACTAAGAAATCCAGTCATGTAACAGTTCTTGGAAATCATCTGGCATTTCACATGGAAATATGGACAAAGTTGTTTTTGCGTGTTCTGTTATTAAAATAGTAAAGATTAACAGTAGCGGCGATGCTATCAGCGCCGCTAGCGGCGACGCTAGCAGCTGCCTCCGTTTCCACGTCATTCAGCGTTTCGTTTCGGTTTCTTTCTCACCACTGTGTGTCTGTACCGCCTGATCAGTGATCATTTCGAAAAAAAGGTTAATTGTCAGTCATGCGTGTGTTGTATGTGTGTGGCTAACGGGTGTTTGCATTCTTGCAAATGCATTGTTTTATACTATACATTGAGGCGAAGTAAACTTATTTTTCTAATAAAGTTATTAAATGAAACATTCTGTTCTCTATTCATTTTTGCACTCGTGTGTCACTGAACCACTTTAATATTAATATGTATGTATATGTATATGGTGTTGTATTTCATCATGTTGGATCAGTTCATATACATCTGGGCTAATAATGATACACAGTACACATATGTTCCCCGTGTACACGTATGTTCCCCATGTGTTCCCCGTGTACACGTATGTTCCCCGTGTTCCCCGTGTACACGTATGTTCCCCGTGTACACGTATGTTCCCCGTGTACACGTATGTTCCCCGTGTACACGTATGTTCCCCGTGGACACGTATGTTCCCCGTGTACACGTATGTTCCCCGTGTACACGTATGTTCCCCGTGTTCCCCGTGTACACGTATGTTCCCCGTGTACACGTATGTTCCCCGTGTACACGTATGTTCCCCGTGTACACGTATGTTCCCCGTGGACACGTATGTTCCCCGTGTACACGTATGTTCCCCGTGTTCCCCGTGTACACGTATGTTCCCCGTGTTCCCCGTGTACACGTATGTTCCCCGTGGACACGTATGTTCCCCGTGGACACGTATGTTCCCCGTGTACACGTATGTTCCCCGTGTACACGTATGTTCCCCGTGTACACGTATGTTCCCCGTGTACACGTATGTTCCCCGTGTACACGTATGTTCCCCGTGGACACGTATGTTCCCCGTGTACACGTATGTTCCCCCGTGTACACGTATGTTCCCCGTGTACACGTATGTTCCCCGTGTTCCCCGTGTACACGTATGTTCCCCGTGTTCCCCGTGTACAGGTATGTTCCCCGTGTTCCCCGTGTACACGTATGTTCCCCGTGTACACGTATGTTCCCCGTGTTCCCCGTGTACAGGTATGTTCCCCGTGTACAGGTATGTTCCCCGTGTACAGGTATGTTCCCCGTGTACACGTATGTTCCCCGTGTTCCCCGTGTACAGGTATGTTCCCCGTGTACAGGTATGTTCCCCGTGTACAGGTATGTTCCCCGTGTACAGGTATGTTCCCCGTGTACAGGTATGTTCCCCGTGTACACGTATGTTCCCCGTGTTCCCCGTGTACAGGTATGTTCCCCGTGTACAGGTATGTTCCCCGTGTACACGTATGTTCCCCGTGTACACGTATGTTCCCCGTGTACACGTATGTTCCCCGTGTACACGTATGTTCCCCGTGTACACGTATGTTCCCCGTGTTCCCCGTGTACACGTATGTTCCCCGTGTACACGTATGTTCCCCGTGTACACGTATGTTCCCCGTGTACACGTATGTTCCCCGTGTACACGTATGTTCCCCGTGTACACGTATGTTCCCCGTGTACACGTATGTTCCCCGTGTACACGTATGTTCCCCGTGTACACGTATGTTCCCCGTGTACACGTATGTTCCCCGTGTTCCCCGTGTACACGTATGTTCCCCGTGTTCCCCGTGTACAGGTATGTTCCCCGTGTTCCCCGTGTACACGTATGTTCCCCGTGTACACGTATGTTCCCCGTGTTCCCCGTGTACAGGTATGTTCCCCGTGTACAGGTATGTTCCCCGTGTACAGGTATGTTCCCCGTGTACACGTATGTTCCCCGTGTTCCCCGTGTACAGGTATGTTCCCCGTGTACAGGTATGTTCCCCGTGTACAGGTATGTTCCCCGTGTACACGTATGTTCCCCGTGTACACGTATGTTCCCCGTGTACACGTATGTTCCCCGTGTACACGTATGTTCCCCGTGTACACGTATGTTCCCCGTGTTCCCCGTGTACACGTATGTTCCCCGTGTACACGTATGTTCCCCGTGTACACGTATGTTCCCCGTGTACACGTATGTTCCCCGTGTTCCCCGTGTACACGTATGTTCCCCGTGTACACGTATGTTCCCCGTGTACACGTATGTTCCCCGTGTTCCCCGTGTACACGTATGTTCCCCGTGTACACGTATGTTCCCCGTGTTCCCCGTGTACACGTATGTTCCCCGTGTACACGTATGTTCCCCGTGTACAGGTATGTTCCCCGTGTACAGGTATGTTCCCCGTGTACACGTATGTTCCCCGTGTACACGTATGTTCCCCGTGTACAGGTATGTTCCCCGTGTACAGGTATGTTCCCCGTGTACAGGTATGTTCCCCGTGTACACGTATGTTCCCCGTGTACACGTATGTTCCCCGTGTACACGTATGTTCCCCGTGTTCCCCGTGTACACGTATGTTCCCCGTGTTCCCCGTGTACACGTATGTTCCCCGTGTACACGTATGTTCCCCGTGTACACGTATGTTCCCCGTGTACACGTATGTTCCCCGTGTACACGTATGTTCCCCGTGTTCCCCGTGTACACGTATGTTCCCCGTGTTCCCCGTGTACACGTATGTTCCCCGTGTACACGTATGTTCCCCGTGTACACGTATGTTCCCCGTGTACACGTATGTTCCCCGTGTACACGTATGTTCCCCGTGTACACGTATGTTCCCCGTGTACACGTATGTTCCCCGTGTTCCCCATGTACACGTATGTTCCCCGTGTACACGTATGTTCCCCGTGTTCCCCGTGTACACGTATGTTCCCCGTGTGCACGTATGTTCCCCGTGTACACGTATGTTCCCCGTGTACACGTATGTTCCCCGTGTACACGTATGTTCCCCGTGTGCACGTATGTTCCCCGTGTACACGTATGTTCCCCGTGTACACGTATGTTCCCCGTGGACACGTATGTTCCCCGTGTACACGTATGTTCCCCGTGGACACGTATGTTCCCCGTGGACACGTATGTTCCCCGTGGACACGTATGTTCCCCGTGTACACGTATGTTCCCCGTGTACACGTATGTTCCCCGTGTTCCCCGTGTACAGGTATGTTCCCCGTGTACACGTATGTTCCCCGTGTTCCCCGTGTACACGTATGTTCCCCGTGTACACGTATGTTCCCCGTGTTCCCCGTGTACAGGTATGTTCCCCGTGTACACGTATGTTCCCCGTGTACACGTATGTTCCCCGTGTACACGTATGTTCCCCGTGTACACGTATGTTCCCCGTGTACACGTATGTTCCCCGTGTACACGTATGTTCCCCGTGTTCCCCGTGTACACGTATGTTCCCCGTGTTCCCCGTGTACACGTATGTTCCCCGTGTACACGTATGTTCCCCGTGTACACGTATGTTCCCCGTGTACACGTATGTTCCCCGTGTACACGTATGTTCCCCGTGTACACGTATGTTCCCCGTGTTCCCCGTGTACACGTATGTTCCCCGTGTACACGTATGTTCCCCGTGTACACGTATGTTCCCCGTGTTCCCCGTGTACACGTATGTTCCCCGTGTACACGTATGTTCCCCGTGTACACGTATGTTCCCCGTGTTCCCCGTGTACACGTATGTTCCCCGTGTTCCCCGTGTACACGTATGTTCCCCGTGTACACGTATGTTCCCCGTGTACACGTATGTTCCCCGTGTACACGTATGTTCCCCGTGTACACGTATGTTCCCCGTGTACACGTATGTTCCCCGTGTTCCCCGTGTACACGTATGTTCCCCGTGTACACGTATGTTCCCCGTGTTCCCCGTGTACAGGTATGTTCCCCGTGGACACGTATGTTCCCCGTGTACACGTATGTTCCCCGTGTACACGTATGTTCCCCATGTGTTCTTGAAGAGAAACCCATCTAGTCCATCCTGGGGTTTAAAGGGACCTCACAGTTTACCCAGCATGCACCAGTAGGATATGAATTTATTTTAATGCCGTTCAGTTTGTACTTGTGCAAATACTTTGAATTTGAATAACAAAAGGTGTGAACTTGCAAAGCAATTGTGTACTTGTGCAAATATTTTGTATTGGTGCATAACTTATAACTAATGACCGTAAGGCTGCCAGCGAGTCAATTTGTAACTCGAAAAATGACCAATCAGCTCAGTCTCCTCCCCCTCTATAATCCAGCCAATTATATCATTCCTTTTCATCTAGTGGGAGGAGACTGTGCTGATTGGTCTAGACAGAAAAGGGTTGACCCATTTTTCGAGTGACAAGCTGCAGCCTTGCTGCCATGGAGACCAAGTTGTGCCCGTAGTGAGTTGTAAAATGATGTGCAGTTAAAACAACACATGTAAATATAGTTTCACGGCACGACTCCTTTTTTTTACTGGTACAAAATTGTTTAACAATTTCCCAACTTTTGTTTTACAAATGCACGCAATATTATTTTTAGAAGTACAACATTGTTTTATAAGTGTAATGGCATTAAAATAAGCCCATAGTAGGAGGAATAGTTAATAAAGTAATAAAGCACGCATGTTTCACTAACATGTTTCCTGTCAAAGCTGTGCGGACTAGCGGACTAGCTGCCGGCCGCGGCACCGCCCCACGTGACCTCCGATCCCTCCGCTCATCCGATCCCTCCGCTCATCCGGGACACGCGGCGGCAGGAAACCAGGCGCGCCGACCGGAACTAGAGTCCGGTCGCCAAACTGGTGAAAACAAACAGTGTGAAGGAAGTTCAGACATGGAGGAGTAACGACCGCTTCACTGAAACCGGTCTCCATAGCAACCACCATAGCAACCACGCGGACTGACTACAGTCTGTCCCTGGGGACGGAGGCGGTTTCCATGGACACGGTGCGTCTTACTGTCTGTTTACCTGTGGTGTAGGAAGCTTAGCCCCCCCCCCCCTGCTAACATGTAACATGTAACGTGTAACGTGTCACATGTCACGTGACAGGTGCGCGTGACGGCGGGGGCCGCCAGGCTGAAGCGGTGGCTGAAGGTGGACGTCCTGCGCGAGGCGGGCCGTCAATACCCGCTGGTCTGCTGCCTGCTGGCCGCCATGCTGCTGCTGACCGTCCTGCTCAACAGGTGAGACACGTAGTGACCACCAGTTACCACCAGTTAATACCCAGTTACCACCCAGTTAACCACCAGTTAACCACCCAGTTAACCACCAGTTAACCACCAGTTACCCACCAGTTAACACCCAGTTATCACCCAGTTAACACCCAGTTACCCACCAGTTAATACCCAGTTACCACCCAGTTAACCACCAGTTACCACCAGTTAATACCCAGTTACCACCCAGTTAACACCAGTTAACCACCAGTTAATACCCAGTTAACCACCCAGTTAACACCCAGTTAACCACCAGTTAACCACCAGTTAATACCCAGTTAACTACCAGTTACCACCCAGTTAACCACCCAGTTAACTACCAGTTACCACCAGTTACCACCAGTTAACACCCAGTTAATACCCAGTTAACACCCAGTTACCACCAGTTACCACCAGTTAACACCCAGTTAACCACCCAGTTACCCACCAGTTAACACCCAGTTAACTACCCAGTTACCACCAGTTAATACCCAGTTAACCACCAGTTAACCACCCAGTTAACCACCAGTTAATACCCAGTTACCACCCAGTTAACACCCAGTTAACTACCAGTTACCACCCAGTTACCACCAGTTACCACCCAGTTACCACCAGTTAACCACCAGTTACCACCCAGTTACCACCAGTTAACCACCAGTTAACACCAGTTACCACCCAGTTACCCACCAGTTACCACCAGTTAACTACCAGTTAACCACCCAGTTAACCACCAGTTACCCACCAGTTACCATCCAGTTACCACCCAGTTACCACCAGTTACCCACCAGTTACCACCCAGTTACCACCCAGTTAACCACCAGTTACCACCAGTTAACTACCAGTTAACCACCCAGTTAACCACCAGTTACCCACCAGTTACCACCCAGTTACCCACCAGTTACCACCCAGTTACCACCAGTTACCCACCAGTTAACCACCAGTTACCACCAGTTACCACCCAGTTACCACCCAGTTACCACCCAGTTACCCACCAGTTACCACCCAGTTACCACCCAGTTACCACCCAGTTACCCACCAGTTACCACCCAGTTACCACCCAGTTACCACCCAGTTACCCACCAGTTACCACCCAGTTACCACCCAGTTACCACCAGTTACCACCCAGTTAACACCCAGTTACCACCCAGT
Source organism: Merluccius polli (assembly GCA_030340625.1). NCBI lineage: Eukaryota > Metazoa > Chordata > Actinopteri > Gadiformes > Merlucciidae > Merluccius > Merluccius polli. Next base: position 5,513 of record JAOPHQ010004804.1, on the reverse strand, counting down.
TAACCACCAGTTACCACCCAGTTACCCACCAGTTAACCACCAGTTAACCACCAGTTACCACCCAGTTACCCACCAGTTACCACCCAGTTACCACCCAGTTACCACCCAGTTACCCACCAGTTACCACCCAGTTAACACCCAGTTACCCACCAGTTACCACCCAGTTACCCACCAGTTACCACCCAGTTACCCACCAGTTACCACCCAGTTACCACCCAGTTACCACCCAGTTACCCACCAGTTACCACCCAGTTACCCACCAGTTACCACCAGTTACCACCCAGTTAACACCCAGTTACCCACCAGTTACCACCCAGTTACCCACCAGTTAACCACCAGTTAACCACCCAGTTACCACCCAGTTACCTACCAGTTACCACCCAGTTACCACCCAGTTACCCACCAGTTACCACCCAGTTACCACCCAGTTACCACCAGTTACCACCCAGTTAACACCCAGTTACCACCCAGTTAACCACCAGTTACCCACCAGTTAACCACCAGTTACCACCCAGTTACCACCCAGTTACCCACCAGTTACCCACCAGTTACCACCCAGTTACCACCCAGTTACCCACCAGTTACCACCCAGTTACCACCCAGTTAACACCCAGTTACCCACCAGTTACCACCCAGTTACCCACCAGTTACCACCCAGTTACCACCCAGTTACCCACCAGTTACCACCCAGTTACCCACCAGTTACCACCCAGTTACCACCAGTTACCACCCAGTTACCCACCAGTTACCACCCAGTTACCACCCAGTTACCCACCAGTTACCACCCAGTTACCCACCAGTTACCCCCCAGTTATTGGTGGTTGTTGGTCCACCAGTTACTGGTTGTAATGGTTGTAATGGTCCACCAGGTACTGGTTGTACTGGCTGTAATGGTTGTACTGGTTGTAATGGTTGTAATGGTCCACCAGGTACTGGTTGTACTGGCTGTAATGGTTGTACTGGTTGTAATGGTTGTTTTGGTCCACCAGGTACTGGTTGTACTGGCTGTAATGGTTGTACTGGTTGTAATGGTCCACCAGGTACTGGTTGTACTGGTTGTAATGGTTGTTTTGGTCCACCAGGTACTGGTTGTACTGGCTGTAATGGTTGTACTGGTTGTAATGGTTGTAATGGTCCACCAGGTACTGGTTGTACTGGTTGTAATGGTTGTTTTGGTCCACCAGGTACTGGTTGTACTGGCTGTACTGGTTGTACTGGTTGTAATGGTTGTAATGGTCCACCAGGTATCTCCATGTCCTCCTGCTGTTCTGGTCCTTCCTGGCGGGGGTCATCACCTTCTACTGGTCCCTGGGGCCCGGGTCCCTGCTGCCCAACGTCCTCTTCAGGACCAGGACCAGAGACCAAGTAAGACCAGCAGCTAACTCTGTAACTGAGTAAAGTACTAGTTACTCCTACTTAATACTAAAACAAGGAACCAACTGAGTAAAGTACTAGTTACTCCTACTAACACTAAAACAAGGAACCAACTGAGTAAAGTACTAGTTACTCCTACTTAATACTAAAACAAGGACCCAACAGAGTAAAGTACTAGTTACTCCTACTTAATACTAAAACAAGGAACCAACTGAGTAAAGTACTAGTTACTCCTACTAATACTAAAACAAGGAACCAACTGAGTAAAGTACTAGTTACTCCTACTTAATACTAAAACAAGGAACCAACTGAGTAAAGTACTAGTTACTCCTACTAACACTAAAACAAGGAACCAACTGAGTAAAGTACTAGTTACTCCTACTTAATACTAAAACAAGGAACCAACTGAGTAAAGTACTAGTTACTCCTACTAATACTAAAACAAGGAACCAACTGAGTAAAGTACTAGTTACTCCTACTAACACTAAAACAAGGAACCAACTGAGTAAAGTACTAGTTACTCCTACTAACACTAAAACAAGGAACCAACTGAGTAAAGTACTAGTTACTCCTACTTAATACTAAAACAAGGAACCAACTGAGTAAAGTACTAGTTACTCCTACTAACACTAAAACAAGGAACCAACTGAGTAAAGTACTAGTTACTCCTACTTAATACTAAAACAAGGAACCAACTGAGTAAAGTACTAGTTACTCCTACTTAATACTAAAACAAGGAACCAACTGAGTAAAGTACTAGTTACTCCTACTAACACTAAAACAAGGAACCAACTGAGTAAAGTACTAGTTACTCCTACTTAATACTAAAACAAGGACCCAACAGAGTAAAGTACTAGTTACTCCTACTTAATACTAAAACAAGGAACCAACTGAGTAAAGTACTAGTTACTCCTACTAATACTAAAACAAGGAACCAACTGAGTAAAGTACTAGTTACTCCTACTTAATACTAAAACAAGGAACCAACTGAGTAAAGTACTAGTTACTCCTACTAACACTAAAACAAGGAACCAACTGAGTAAAGTACTAGTTACTCCTACTTAATACTAAAACAAGGAACCAACTGAGTAAAGTACTAGTTACTCCTACTTAATACTAAAACAAGGAACCAACTGAGTAAAGTACTAGTTACTCCTACTTAATACTAAAACAAGGAACCAACTGAGTAAAGTACTAGTTACTCCTACTAATACTAAAACAAGGAACCAACTGAGTAAAGTACTAGTTACTCCTACTTAATACTAAAACAAGGAACCAACTGAGTAAAGTACTAGTTACTCCTACTTAATACTAAAACAAGGAACCAACTGAGTAAAGTACTAGTTACTCCTACTAACACTAAAACAAGGAACCAACTGAGTAAAGTACTAGTTACTCCTACTAATACTAAAACAAGGAACCAACTGAGTAAAGTACTAGTTACTCCTACTAATACTAAAACAAGGAACCAACTGAGTAAAGTACTAGTTACTCCTACTTAATACTAAAACAAGGAACCAACTGAGTAAAGTACTAGTTACTCCTACTAATACTAAAACAAGGAACCAACTGAGTAAAGTACTAGTTACTCCTACTAACACTAAAACAAGGAACCAACTGAGTAAAGTACTAGTTACTCCTACTTAATACTAAAACAAGGAACCAACTGAGTAAAGTACTAGTTACTCCTACTTAATACTAAAACAAGGAACCAACTGAGTAAAGTACTAGTTACTCCTACTTAATACTAAAACAAGGAACCAACTGAGTAAAGTACTAGTTACTCCTACTTAATACTAAAACAAGGAACCAACTGAGTAAAGTACTAGTTACTCCTACTTAATACTAAAACAAGGAACCAACTGAGTAAAGTACTAGTTACTCCTACTTAATACTAAAACAAGGAACCAACTGAGTAAAGTACTAGTTACTCCTACTTAATACTAAAACAAGGAACCAACTGAGTAAAGTACTAGTTACTCCTACTTAATACTAGTCTACTACTTAATACATTTTTAACAGATTACCACAATGAAATAACCTTTAAAGTAGAAATAAGCTGAAATAATTAGAAATTATTTATAGCTGATGTACATGTTGATTATCGTATTGAGTATATATTATTTAGCAGTGAGTATATATATATTATTATATATTATTTAGCGGTGAGTATATATATATTATTTAGCGGTGAGTATATATATATATTATATATTATTTAGCGGTGAGTATATATATATTATTATATATTATTTAGCGGTGAGTGTATATATATATATTATTATATATTATTTAGCGGTGAGTATATATATATTATTATATATTATTTAGCGGTGAGTATATATATATTATTATATATTATTTAGCGGTGAGTATATATATATTATTATATATTATTTAGCGGTGAGTATATATACTGTATATTATTATATATTATTTAGCAGTGAGTATATATATATTATTATATATTATTTAGCGGTGAGTATATATATATATATTATTATGTTATTAAGCGGTGATTCTTGGTATTGAGGATATATATATTATTATATATTATTATACATTATTAAGCGGTGATTCTTCGTATTGAGTATATATATATTATTATATATTATTATACATTATTAAGCGGTGATTCTTCGTATTGAGTATATATATATTATTATATATTATTTTGTTATTAAGCGGTGATTCTTGGTATTGAGTATATATATATTATTATATATTATTATACATTATTAAGCGGTGATTCTTGGTATTGAGGATATATATATTATTATATATTATTATACATTATTAAGCGGTGATTCTTGGTATTGAGGATATATATATATTATTATATATTATTATACATTATTAAGCGGTGATTCTTGGTATTGAGGATATATATATTATTATATATTATTATACATTATTAAGCGGTGATTCTTGGTATTGAGTATATATATATTATTATATATTATTTTGTTATTAAGCGGTGATTCTTGGTATTGAGGATATATATATTATTATATATTATTATGTTATTAAGCGGTGATTCTTGGTATCGAGGATATATATATTATTATATATTATTATACATTATTAAGCGGTGATTCTTGGTATTGAGGATATATATATTATTATATATTATTATACATTATTAAGCGGTGATTCTTGGTATTGAGGATATATATATTATTATATATTATTATACATTATTAAGCGGTGATTCTTGGTATTGAGGATATATATATTATTATATATTATTATACATTATTAAGCGGTGATTCTTGGTATTGAGGATATATATATTATTATATATTATTATACATTATTAAGCGGTGATTCTTGGTATTGAGGATATATATATTATTATATATTATTATACATTATTAAGCGGTGATTCTTGGTATTGAGGATATATATATTATTATATATTATTATACATTATTAAGCGGTGATTCTTGGTATTGAGGATATATATATTATTATATATTATTATACATTATTAAGCGGTGATTCTTGGTATTGAGGATATATATATTATTATATATTATTATACATTATTAAGCGGTGATTCTTGGTAGGATATATATATTATTATATATTATGTATTTAGTATTATTCTGTCTCCACAGCGGCTGCAGCAGCAGGAGCTGTTCCCGCTGGGCAGCAGCTGCGCCGTCTGCGGGAAGGTGAAATGTAAACGCCATCGGTACGACGACAGCCATCACTTCTGTTCAGTGGATGTGCTTCTGGTGTTGAATTAGTATTATTATTATTAATAGTATTATTGTGAACGCAACAAGACGTCACACAAGAACATGTGTTTGTAGAGTGTACCTATAGCTATATAATGAAACTATTTATTTGTATTTTGTTTCTGGTGAGTTTTGAATGGGAACATGCGCCACCCAGTGGCCGCCGCCAGGCAGTGCGGTGTAATCTGTAGAGTCCTGCTGTGATTCTGTTGACAGGCCCACTTTGCTCCTGGAGAACTACCAGCCGTGGCTGGACCTGAAGGTCCACTCCAAAGTGGACGCTTCCATTGCAGAGGTACTAAAAGTAATCGAATAAAACCTGGAAATGAGTTCAGCATTAAAGTGTGTTTTATATATATATATATATATGTATATATATTTATATATAATATAGAT
>JAOPHQ010004803.1:0-13033 GCA_030340625.1 Merluccius polli | reverse complement strand
ATGTCCTCCACATGTTGTAATGATACATTTGATCCCCCCCTCTTTCACCACTATTAACTTAATTTTTACTCCAGAATAGATACATAACACGATTGCTCTTGGTTCACCAAGCATGTGATGAAGGGCACTTTCACATTAGGGCCCTGGGCCCGGATCCGAGTACACTTGAACCCAAAGTCCAGCTTGTTTGATTAGTGTGAACACTATGTACCCTACCTGAATCCACTTGAAAAGGTGGTCTCAGGTACGGTTCATGTGTACGGTTTGCATCAGGTATAAAAGCTAACTGTACCAAAACACGGAAGTGGACCGCTATTCTGCATATCTGTGTCTGCGTGCAGCATGCCCCAATCTCATCCTCTGAACTGCAGGCCATAGCTGATTCAGTAGGAAGGCAGGCGAGAGGGTCGTTCTTTACATCATCTCCAAAATATCAATAATAGTAGGCATAGCGTGAAGGTTGACAAATTGCATGGGCTTAGGATCTTGCGATTGGTTTTCTACACTGGAGGGTCAACATAAACAACGTAGCATAGTGTACTCTTCTTCTTTGTGTTTATTGGTGACTCGCAAACCAACGAGGTGCATAGCGCCACCCACTGTATCAGAGTGTGTAGATACACAAGTGTACTGGGGTACAGAGCAACATTACAATCGTACTCGGCCACGGTACGAAGCAATCGTACCTAATGTGAAAGTGCCCTAATACACACTTTTTAAAAATAGAAAATAGTTATGAATCATTATAATAATGAAATAAATCTATAATAATAAAAAAGTAAATGAAAGCACAACGTAGGTTGCGCATTTACTTAAAAAACAACCCAACCTGGCAACCCCAATAGATGAATTGACTTAAGATACTACCCAACCTGGCAACACCAATAGATGGAAAGAGAGAGAGAGAGAGAGACAGACAGACAGACAGACAGACAGACAGGCAGACAGACAGAGAGAGAGATACAGAGACACCAGAGGAGAGAGAGAGAGATGAAGACATTACAGGAAACAGGGTGTCTGCAGGTCCTTGAAAAGTCTTCAATACAGATGTATTATACATGTTTTATTCATCAGCCTTGACCTACCCATTAAGTCACAAGGGTTAAGGTAAGGGTTAACTTGGGCACCCCCAACCAAATTTGCACCCCTGGTATAACACACACACACACACACATATACTGTATATACTGTATCTATATCTATATCTATATATAGATATAGATATATAGATAGATAGACATAGAGCCCTCTATGTCTCAAATCCTAGACATAGAGCCCTCAGCCTCTAATCCTAGACATAGAGCCCTTAGTCATTAATCCTAGACACACACACACACACACACACAAGCCTTCAGGACTTGGTAGTCAAGGGATGCAGTCACAGAACACCCAGAGAATGTACCTCTCTCTTTCCCTCGCTCTCTGCCAGCCTATCACCGAGTCTGCCTGTCTGTTTCTGTCTCTCTCTCTCTCTCTCTGCCTGTCGTAAAAGAACAAAAAGAGAAACAAATTAATCATGAAGGCAGCGTTGGTTTAATTAGGCTAATAACTTTTTTCATACATAATTATGTAAGTTAGCAAGAGACACATACACACACATGCACATACACACAGGATAGACTAAATGAGATAAAATAATTACTACTATTAATAAGATAATTAGTATAATTATTATTAGCATCCATGTTGTGGCCTGTGTGTGTCCTCAGGTGTAGAGTGGGGACTACATTTCCCAGCAGCCAACGGGGAGTACCAGTCCCCCATCAACCTGAACTCCAGGGAGGCTCGCTACGACTCCTCCCTACTGGACGTGGCGCTGACGTCCAACTACGTGGTCTGTCGCGACTGTGAGGTCATCAACGATGGACACACCGTACGCATCCTGCTCAAGTCCAAGTCAGGTGACTCCAGTGTTCTAGTCAGGTGACTCCTGTGTTCTAGTCATGTCACTACAGTGTTCTAGTCAGCTTACTCCAGTGTTGGATGTAGTGAGTTAAAGACAACAAGATGGAGATGACCTTATCTGTAAAAATAGACCCAGTGTTATGGTTACCACACCCGCATGTGCACGCAGAACAGATAGCAGCGTTGTGTGTTTAGGTGTGTAGTTTGTGAGCTGGTTTGTTTAGTTTGGTGTGTTGAGATGGTATTTCAACTGTTCACATAGACCAGTGTGTTCCTATGGTGTGAGAGTGTCTGCGTCTCTTGCGACGCGGTTCTGTGTGATCAGCCCTTTACTCTGTTTCTGTGTTCTGTTCTGTCTGTGTTCCCACAATGCCCTTGGGCCTGGTTGCCAGTGGTTACAGGGGGCCCTCTGCCCAGTGACCACGAGTACGAGCTGCATGAGGTTCGCTTCCACTGGGGCAAGGAGAACCAGAGGGGCTCAGAACACACAGTCAACTTCAAGGCCTTCCCCATGGAGGTAGAGAGAGCACACATACATCCTCTCAATACAACTGGTTAACCCTCTACATACGTCAATACTACTGGTTAGATCTCTACATAACTCAATACCACCGGCTAAACCTCTACCTCAATACCACTGGCTAACCCTCTACCTCAATACCACTGGCTAACCCTCTACCTCAATACCACTGGTTAACCCTCTAACCTCAATACCACCGGCTAACCCTCTACCTCAATACCACCGGCTAACCCTCTACCTCAATACCACTGGCTAACCCTCTACCTCAATACCACTGGCTAACCCTCTACCTCAATACCACTGGCTAACCCTCTAACCTCAATATCACTGGCTAACCCTCTAACCTCAATACCACCGGCTAACCCTCTACCTCAATACCACTGGCTAACCCTTTAGCCTCAATATCACTGGCTAACCCTCTACCTCAATACCACTGGCTAACCCTCTACCTCAATACCACTGGCTAACCCTCTACCTCAATACCACTGGCTAACCCTCTAGCCATGACACTCAGGACCTTAGCCCCAGGACCCCAACTCCGTCTACCCTCTACTCATTCTACACACACAGTTCGAGAGAGAAACAGACAGACAGAGATGGAGAGAGAGAGAGAGAGAGAGAGAGAGAGAGAGAGAGAAACTCACTAAGAAACATAGAAAGCCACACACACACACACACACCCAAGGCCAGAACCCTGGACGTATGTGTATGTGAAAATGAAACCCTTCTTTGTGACTGTAGTCTCGCGGTACGAAGAGTTTGCATGGGTTCACTAAAGAGCCGTCAGCGCTTATAGCGGACTAGATTATTAATATTCAGTCCAGGCTCCAGGCTGGTACACAACACAAAAGATCACTTTAGTAGTTTATTCAGCAGAGAGCAGCAGGCATGAAGCAGCACTAGACCAGCACACTTGAGTACTCCTCCTGCTGCATGCTGGGAAACATGTTGTGGACACAGCCCCTCCAATCACCTGCAGTTGACACTTATTGTGTTAGGAAAGAGCTTTCTGCTGTTCTGCACACCTGCTGGCAACAACACTTAACACGACTGTCTGTCCACCTTTCTGTCTGTCCTGGTTCTCTGCTAGCTCCACCTCCTCCACTGGAACAGCACGCTGTATAACTGTGTGGAGGACGCCCTGGGGAAGAAGAATGGAGTCCTTATCATAGCTTTGTTTGTACAGGTACGCTGTTAGCATGGCTGGCAGGGCCTTTAGATGCTAACAGGACCTTTAGCAGGACCTTTAGCCGTTAGCAGGACCGTTAGCCTGTTAGCAGGACTTTTAGCCATCAGCAGGACTTTTAGCCTGTGAGCAAGACTTTTAACCATTAGCAGGACCTTTAGCCATCTGCAGAAGCTTTAGCCTGTTAGCAGGACTTTTTGCCTGTTAGCAGGACTTTTAGCCATTAGCAGAACCTTTAGCCGTTAGCAGGACCTATAGCTGTCAGCAGGACCTTTAGCCTGTTAGCAGGACCTTTAGCCATTAGCAGGACCTTTAGCCTGTTAGCAGGACCTTTAGCCATTAGCAGGACCCTTAGCCTGTTAGCAGGACTTTTAAACGTTAACAGAACCTTACGCCGTTAGCAGGATATTTAGCTGTTAGCAGAACAGTATCAGCGTCTAGGCAAATTCTATTAAAAGCTAAGGTAATGTTTGTTTGTTTACTTTATTGTAGAAAAGAGTTTGACAAAAGAATCTAACTTCACATAGCGTGCTTGATAGTCACCAAGAAAACAAAAGAATATAACCTTTAGCCAATGAGCCGCCACATACATCAGCATCAGTTCAAGACAGGAAGTGTGGAAATTAAGGATATCTAAAGGGTGAACCAAGCGGTACCACACAACCACATAGCAAACTACATGCTTGAAGCATGATGCTTCAAGCCCTCCTCTTCCAGTCCAGTATGAGGAAACACAGCGAGACACCAGGAGGCTGGCCAAGCCTCTGAGGTCTCCAGGGACATCCAGTCTAGCCTTTGCTTGACAGGCCAACTGAGACTAATCTTAAAGGTCTTCCTAGAAGTTCACCGCAACGCAGGGTGGAAAGTCCCGGCGAACAAAGAAAGAATAGGATCCGGAACTGCCGCACCCACTCCAATCTGATCACAGCCAGAGGGTTAAAGGTTAAAGGTTGGCCTCAAAGGCCAGCCTGGCTTACTAGGGGGTTTGATAACATAATTCAGAATCCCTAATAACACAAGTCACCCATCGTCCGTTGGTCCTTAAGTAAAAAGTGAAACAATCCCTTACTATTTGTGTGAGTCAGACCAGTAGAAATAAAGTGGTTGGTTAGTGGTGTGAGTCAGACCAGTAAGAACTAAAGTGGTTGGTTGTTCATTACAGCTGAACGTGTCTTGATTTACCAGGACAGCTCAGACCTGCTTCTTGTAAGCGACCTACAGAATCCAGTTTTCTTACTACGACCTTTCTCTAATGGTACAATTAAATGAGTGAAACATGAGAGCGAGCAACAACATGAAACATGAGAGCGAGCAGAGGACTGTATAGACCAGGGTGGTGGTGACCGTTTCAAGGTCATCCAGACAATTTCAATGTGTCTGTGGGACCCAACCATCGCACACTTAGAACACTCTGGGTGCACCAGAACTGGTGATCCTGCTCAGAGTTCAGAGTGTTTTGTGCATTGTAAGGCTACAACCCTACTCCAACTGGATAGCGACCCATTTTGGGTCCCGACCTATAGGAAACGCTGGTATGGACCAACGATTGACATATGTCAAACAATGGTGACCAACTCCCCGTATGGTGCCCAACTCCCCCGGATGGTGACCAACTCCTCGAGTGACCAACTCCCCATATGGTGACCAACTCCCCGTATGGTGACTAACTCCCCGTATGGTGACCAACTCCCCCGGATGGTGACTCCTCCGGATGGTGACCATCTCCTCCGGATGATGACTTCCTCTGATGTTGACCAACTCCCCCGGATGGTGACCATCTCCTCCGGATGATGACTCCCTCCGATGTTGACCAACTCCCTAGATGGTGATCAAATCCCCCAGATGGTGACCGACTCCCCGGCCCTCTGTGGTATAAGCCAGATAACACTGGTGTTCAGCCCCTTTGTGGTAGAAGCCAGATAACGCTGGTGTTTTGAGAGTAAGCAGGTGGAGGTCCAGCTGAGTTTGACTCCAGACTCACCAGCCGACACTTCTTTTTTATTTGGCTGCTTCTGTGGTTTCTACCTCCTGCTTACTTCCTGTGAGGATGTGGTATAGGTATGCCACTCAGACGACGTAACCACGGTAGCCTTCTTGGTATTTCCTCAAAGCTGCAATACTATTTACTTGAAAACAACAAGTACTTTACTGCAATGGTCAAAAGTGTAATTAAAGTTGTAATATCTGGTCAGAATAAAAAATAATCTAACAGGAAAGGAAACAGGTGTCTGGTGAAGTGGGCACACTTAGAAAAAGAGAAAAGAGTGTTTACTTCGTTACCTCTCTAGGCCTGTGGCCAGGCTTTCCAGGAGGGTGTCTGGGGTGGTCTGGAAGGGTGGTGGTCTAGGAGGGTGGTCTTGGGGTGGTCTAGGGGTTGTCTAGGAGGGTGGTAGTCTAGGAGGGTGGTCTAGGGGTTGTCTCGGAGGGTGGTAGTCTAGGAGGGTGGTTTCGGGGTGGTCTAGGAAGATGGTATAGTGGTCGTCTAGGAGGGTGGTCTAGGAGGGTGGTCTGGTACGGTGGTGTGGTATGGAGGGTGGTGTGGTTGGACATAATTCTGATCTCTTCCTTCTTGTGTTGTCAGATCGGTAAGGAGCACCTGGGTCTCAAGGCCATCACAGAGGTTCTGCAGGACCTGCAATACAAGGTAACCCACCAGTACAACATGCTTACACCCTGCTGGGTGACCCACCAGTACAACATGCTTACACCCTGCTGGGTGACCCACCAGTACAACATGCTTACACCCTGCTGGGTGACCCATCAGTATAACATGGTTACACCCTGCTGGGTGACCCACCAGTACAACATGGTTACACCCTGCTGGGTTTCCCTGGTAGTAATGTCTTGTTGTGCTTCCACCAGGGAAAGTCCAAGATTATTCCCTGTTTCAACCCCAACTCTCTGCTCCCGGGTGAGATCTCTCTTCACAACAATACATAAAATATACAATATGAATTATGTATTATATAACAACAACAATATTACAACAATATATACAATATTCAATATTATTATATTACAACAATACATACAGTATACAATATTAGTTATACATTATAGTATTAGATTACAACAATACATACAGTATACAATATTAATATATAATATATTATATTACAGTATACAATATTAATTATATATTATTATATTACAACAATAAATACAGTTAACAATACTAATTATATATTATACATCAACAATATTAAAACAGTTTTATACAACAATACATACAGTATACAATATTAGTTATACATTATAGTATTAGATTACAACAATACATACAGTATACAATATTATTATACATTATATTATTATATTACAAAAATAATATTACAACAATATTATAACACTATTATAGCAATATTACAGCAACAATATTTCAGTTGGATCATCAGTGGTTCATCTGAAGTTGTCCTCATAGCTTCTTCAGACGTCTTCCTAATGAGACGCTTCTGTGGGTAGAGATATGAGAGATGTGGTGGGGGAGGGTAGAGTTAGTGAAGGTAATGTGGTGGGGGAGGGTAGAGTTAGTGAAGGTAATGGTGTGGGGGAGGGTAGAGTTAGTGAAGGTAATGTGGTGGGGGAGGGTAGAGTTAGTGAAGGTAATGTGGTGGGGGAGGGTTGAGTTAGTGAAGGTAATGTGGTGGGGGAGGGTAGAGTTAGTGAAGGTAATGTGGTGGGGGAGGGTAGAGTTAGTGAAGGTAATGTGGTGGGGGAGGGTAGAGTTAGTGAAGGTAATGTGATGGGGAGGGTAGAGTTAGTGAAGGTAATGTGGTGGGGGAGGGTACTTAGTGAAGGTAATGTGGTGGGGGAGGGTAGAGTTAGTGAAGGTAATGTGGTGGGGGAGGGTAGAGTTAGTGAAGGTAATGTGGTGGGGGAGGGTAGAGTTAGTGAAGGTAATGTGGTGGGGGAGGGTAGAGTTAGTGAAGGTAATGGTGTGGGGGAGGGTAGAGTTAGTGAAGGTAATGGTGTGGGGGAGGGTAGAGTTAGTGAAGGTAATGTGGTGGGGGAGAGTAGTTAGGGAAGGTAATGATGACATCGTGGTGTGTGATTGGCCACTCTCTTACATGATAATTGCATCATTCAGAGACGTTGCCAGAATGTAAAGTCAGAGTTAAAGGCTGCATGAGGCCACATGTTGTCCCACCCAGACCCCCTGCTGAGAGACTACTGGGTCTACCAGGGCTCCCTGACCACGCCCCCCTGCAGTGAGAACGTCACCTGGATACTGTACCGCTACCCGCTCACCATCTCACAGATACAGGTGACCACTTTTCACCATGGTTTTTATTCACCTAGCGGGCCATCTCGGTTCCAAACAGCTCCCCGACCAAGATGGAACCAAGATGGCTGCTAGGTAATAAGGTCCATAGTGCTACTTAAGTTGTTGTGTTTTATGGCCAGGGCTGTGAGGCTTGTATCAACCTAGCACACCATAAAACAGCTCCTGTGGCTAGAACCTGACACCGGAGTTGAGCCGTGTTTAGCTGCATGGCCAGGCTGTTGTTGTACAAACAGTGGACTGAAACCCAGGGATGCTTGCTCTCTCTCCCTTTCTCCCCTCTCTCTCCCCCTTTATACCCCCCCCCCCTCTTCCAGATTGAGGAGTTTCGTCGTCTGAGGTCACATGTCAAGGGGGCGGAGCTTCAGGAGGGGAATGATGGGATGCTGGGAGATAACTTCCGGCCCACGCAGCCACTCAGCGACCGGGGCGTCCGCGCCGCCTTCCAATGACCCCGCCCTCTCCCCGTGACCCCGCCCCCTGCTCACCCCACAGCAAACGGTGCATAATTACAATATCCTATAGGTAAGATTATATTGGTAGGCTCATTTGCCATTATAGTATTATAGTTTAAAAGTATAAGCATTATAGTAATAAGTATATAGGATGTTGGGTAGTTTAGAGTAGACCCTCTGAACAAGGTTCTATCTATTGTCTCCATGTGAACTACTTTAACCTCCAGAAACGCTCTTAAAATAAGCATCCTACTTCTCCAGACCTCTGGCTTCCCACAATCCCCCGGGGCAAAGCACAGAATAATGAGTCCATACTCTAGAGCCACAGAATGGTCTAACCCACTTAAGGAGCTAATCTGGGAGCTAGGTGGGGGGAGGGATACCTGTTTTCGCAGGGCTGCACTGCGGCAGGGGAGGAGGGATACAGAGTTAGCACTCACAGAGGTTGAGGAGGAGAGAGACTGAACACTCCCCTCCCACTTCTGAGGACAGGAACTGCTACTGGAGGGAGGGAGGGAGGGAGGGAGGAAGGAAGGAAGGAAGGAAGGAAGGAAGGAAGGAAGGAAGGAAGGAAGGAAGGAAGGAAGGAAGGAAGGAAGGAGGAAGGGAATGGAGGGAGGGAGGGAGGGAGGGAGGGAGGGAGGGAGGGAGGGAGGGAGGGAGGGAGGAAGAAGCTACCTTAGTCCTAAAGCACCTAAAGTTTCTCTCTTTGTTTTCTCCTGACAGTGAAAAACATGTTCCATAAAACTCCGTCTCTCTCTCTGTCTCTCCCTCTGTCCCTGTCCCTCTCTGTCTCTTTCTCTCTCTACCTGTCTCTCCCTCTGTCTCTCTTTCTCTCTTTCTGTCTCTCTCTGTCTCGTAGGGTGAGGACTGGAGGAGGGAGAACGTTGTGGAGAAGAAAGAGAAGAGGATCTGATGCCAGATCAGCTGACAAAGGAGCCATTCACCCGCTGCACCCAAGTGTGTGTGTGTGTGTGTGTGTGTGTGTGTGTGTGTGTGTGTGTTTAAATAGTTTAAGGTGTGTATTGTTGAAGCCAACCCATGCTGCTAGGAGACATGTAGGATGATGACCTCATCCTCTAGCTAGCTAGCTAGCTCTAACCCCCACCAACCTAACCTTTATCAGCCATCGGTGGTTGCCATGGTGATGTGTAACACTGAAACATTTGCTTTTGTCTCCAAATATTTAAACAGGAAACTGGGAGTATTTTGTATATTTATATGTAATCATTGTTTATCCAGGCAGATAATACATTGAGATTTAAAGGGCTCCTTTCCAATGGTGACCTGGCCAAGAGGGCAGCATGGCGTCCAATACAACACAACAAACAACAGAACAAACAACATGTAGCAATACTCAACATGTAGTGATACTCAACATGTAGCGATACTCAACATGTAGTGATACTCAACATGTAGCAATACTCAACATGTAGTGATACTCAACATGTAGCGATACTCAACATGTAGTGATACTCAACATGTAGCAATACTCAACATGTAGTGATACTCAACATGTAGTGATACTCAACATGTAGCGATACTCAACATGTAGTGATACTCAACATGTAGCGATACTCAACATGTAGCGATACTCAACATGTAGTGATACTCAACATGTAGCGATACTCAACATGTAGCGATACTCAACATGTAGTGATACTCAACATGTAGCGATACTCAACATGTAGCGATACTCAACATGTAGCGATACTGAAGTGTGTGTGTGTGTGTGTGTGTGTGTGTGTGTATCAACCTCACACCATCTATCTTGTACGCACACACACACACAGTTTCTGCATAGTTCTCTTACAGGCCAGAGTTTAGTTCATGTTGGGTTATTTGTAATGTCAAAGCTTTGAGCTGGAGGCAGATGGACTTCAGGTTGTCAAAGTAAAAGTCCTGTTTTCACTGCAGGCCACATTGAGCTGCTTACCTCATTGTCATCTAGAATCAAAGTAAAAGTAATTTTGTACACATAATGCCACGATACCTGTTTTACCACAAACTGCTAGTGTGTGTGTGTGTGTGTGTGTGTGTGTGTGTGTGTACATGCAATTGTACATGTACCGCTATGGACATTCTAAGCTGTAACAAACTGTAATCCTTGACTGTTACTTTAATAAAGAGTACACTGACTGTTACTTTAATAAAGAATACACTGTTACTTTAATAAAGAATAAACTGACTGTTACTTTAATAAAGACTACACTGACTGTTACTTTAATAGAGAGTACACTGACTGTTACTTTAATAGAGAGTACACTGACTGTTACTTTAATAAAGAATACACTGTTACTTTAATAAAGAATACACTGACTGTTACTTTAATAAAGAGTACACTGACTGTTACTTTAATAAAGAATACACTGTTACTTTAATAAAGAATAAACTGACTGTTACTTTAATAAAGACTACACTGACTGTTACTTTAATAGAGAGTACACTGACTGTTACTTTAATAAGAACACACTGACTGTTACTTTAATAGAGAGTACACTGACTGTTACTTTAATAAAGAATAAACTGACTGTTACTTTAATAAAGAATACACTGACTGTTACTTTAATAGAGAGTACACTGACTGTTACTATAATAAGAACACACTGACTGTTACTTTAAAGGTGCGCTATGCAACTCGGTTATTCCTCCGCTGTTTCTGGGTTTTCGCCGGAATTGGGCTCGCATTTCTCACTATAGAGCTCCCCCTGCAGCTTCGGAATAGGCCTACAACACTGTCGTAAAAACTCATTGACAACGCCCCCCACCCCCCACTTCGATAAATAAATAGTAATACACAACGAGAACCTGGATTCGGACCGCAAACAAACATGTGTGGTAGCAAGTCACTGCTAGGATAAACCCTCACTAGCTAGCAAGCTAGCCATGAAGCAACCAAGCTAAACACATACAGGGCTCACAATAAAACGGTCGAGCAAAACACATTGTTCAACAGACTCTCAAACCACGTTACAAAAACGAAGTTCACCCAAGGGTAGGCTACTTACAATTTCAGCAGCAAGACAGCCAAGTCGGCGTCCGTTTTGCATTCTTCCGAGTCTCTCAGTTGACGCCATTTCGCATAAGCTCGCCCTATGTTCACTCGTGTCTGGTTTCTTTGTTTATCATAATCCTTTCTCTTATTCTTCGATTCCTCCGACCTTCCCCTCTTGGGTCTTGATGGATCCATAGTGGATTTGTCGATTGATCCAGAATTGCCTTGCAACTGACTCTTTATATTCAGCCGGACCCATGTTTGGCACCCCCGCCCAGGTCTACCGTAAAGCAGTGAAACTACAATCTGACTACATTTTCGAGGCGCGATTGGATACTTCCGCTGCGTCACATCCGTAAGTGGCCGGGACGGCCACATGAAGTTGCATGTTCTGTTTTTCCGCGGGGACCCAACAGGGGGAGATGAAACACCCACCAAACAACCCAGAAAGTGTTGTAGAACGATCAGAACGACTCTCAACCTGCATGGTTAAGGTTATTTTTGATAAACGAGTTGCATAGTGCTTCTTTAATAGAGTACACTGACTGTTACTTTAATAAAGAATACACTGTTACTTTAATAGAGCATACACTGACTGCTACTTAAATAAAGACTACACTGACTGTTACTTAAATATATATATATTAGATATTACATAGATATTATATATTCTATATTAGACATATAGATCACAGATATTATATTAGACATATAGATCTGAATATTAGTCATATTGAACTTACATGAGCACAGGGGCCACACCCGAGGATCCACACACACACACACACACACACACACACACGCACACACACAGGGCACCGCCCTGGTTGTTTCCCAGGGCGTATAAACTGACACCATGTGACAGCAGCAGTGTATTTACCAGACTAGACATCACCTCCTGCTAGGGCTGACATCACCTCCTGCTAGGGCTGACATCACCTCCTGCTAGGGCTGACATCACCTCCTGCTAGGGCTGACATCACCTCCTGCTAGGGTGACGTCACCTCCTGCTAGGGTGACGTCACCTCCTGCTAGGGATGACATCACCTCCTGCTAGGAATGACATCACCTTCTGCTAGGGATAACATCACTTCCTGCAAGAGCTGACATCACCTCCTGCTAGGGCTGACATCACCTCCTGCTAGGGATGACATCACCTCCTGCTAGGGTTTAGTGGTGATAGGATGCCAGGAAACGGCATGGTGACTTTTTACAAAAAAGCAAAATGCAAATGTATTGTTGTTTAATGGTTGTAATCCTTAGAACACAAATAAAATAAACTATTCTGGGGGATGAACCCCATGGACGCCCTTACTCACTTTTAGGTTAACCTTTAACCTTTAACCTTGTTCCCAGGCGTTCTCATCTCACTTTTGGGCCCCAATGGTTGTATGTGCCAAAAAGTGATTAAAGACAAGCAATACAAGCGACCACAGATCAGGCAGGAGCCAGGAGCCAGAGGTGGACCCGTGTTTCTTCTTGGAAGCAAATAACCAAAACACACAAGTAGAGTTACCATCTGCTCTTCTGTTACCTGCGTCCACACAGCTGTAGCAGTATGTTACTGTAGCAGAATGTTATTGTACAGTATGTTACTGTAGCAGGGCCGTGCAGAGACCCTTTGAGGCAGGTGCTCCAAAGCGCGAGGATTTCTGTTGAGCGCGCGGGGGGGGGGGGGGGGGGGGGGGTG
>JAOPHQ010004802.1:0-10152 GCA_030340625.1 Merluccius polli | reverse complement strand
TCAAATGGCTTAATGAAATCCCCACTAGAGGAGCGGTTACGCACACATGCGTGACGACGAGACGCGGCGAGGCGTGTTCAAGTACGGGAGTTCAGTTCAAAGAAAAATCTGGAATTAATGGGGTAAAAGCCAATCAGAGATATATAGATAAATAATAAATAAATACATAAACATACATAAATAAATACATTGGGACATTTTGAAACCCAAGACAGTAATCATGTTGACGATTGTTGTCCACATCAGATGACCATTAAAATGAAAATATATTTCATCCTGCCGCAATGACCTCACTGCTCTCGGACAATCTGAACTTCATCCTTTCTTTCCGCACAAAGAAAAAAAAAAAACCCAGGAAGACAGCAATAAAGAAAGATATAGATCAGATGCTAGCGCTTAACCATCCAACAAGTTCACATTAAGGGACGGCGAGACGCAGGCTATAATCCATAATGCAGACAAACAAATCTAATCAGAGAGACATTCAGACATTCACATATGCCCTAGTAGCGAGTGCATTCAAGTAAGGGCAACGCATGTACTTGAATCAAGGTTGGTTCTGGTTTCAGTGGCGTAGGTTTTGTTTGAAAAATGGGGGGGGGGGGGGGGGACATTAAGCAGGGGTCTGGGGGAAATGTCAGAGTAAATGTTGTTATTTATGTAACGGAAAACACAAAATTCAGGCAGGCTAACCCTTAATATTATCCCTTTTGAGTCAACACACGTATAGGCATGACTCGCTCTTCTGTCCTATTTAGTGTCTTTTGATGGGCAAAGTAATGTGCATGTGGCAACTATTCACGTCAATGATAAATTAAATAATTTTAATCAATGTATAAACCCCTGGACTTTAATAGCTCATATGCGTTTCGGCAAGATTTCCGCTCATGCGATCAACTTTCTGCACATAGAAAACATGTCACGCATCACATATCACACGTATCACCCTGCGATCTGGCACTCGCGACAACACAAAAAAGCACAAACGATGGCGCCTTCCAGAAAACGCAACACCTCCTCAAACCCTCTCGCTGTGAGAACACCCTGGCCCGGGTTCAGGGATGGCACACGGCTGCGCCTCATTTCCTGTGGGACAGCGAGGTGCCGCGGATACTCCCTGGCTCCCCCCTTCCTCCACCCGACACTCACCCCTGCCAGCCCCTTCCTCTGGTAGGGAGCGAGGAGGAGGAGGAGGAGGAGGAGGAGGAGGAGGAGAGAGAGGGACACTGTTGCTGCCAGCCCCTTCCTCTGGTAGGGGGGCGAGGAGAGCGAGAGAGAGAGAGAGAGGGAGAGAGAGGGACACTGTTGCTGCCCTGCACCTGGGATGCCCCGAATGCCAGCTCGCCGATCTTGGAAGCGGGAACCGGTATTTCGACCCAAGATCCCACTGTGAGCCGCGGCTAAAGCAGAACTCCTCTTCCTGGGACTTAGCTCCCAAGGTGACCAGAGTCCTCCGCACCCCGGGGCGACAGCAGACGGCGGAGGGGCAGAGGACCGGCAGTGCCCCGCTGGACGTACCCCTCCGGAAATGATCCGCCCGGCGCCAGCACAGCCGGGCCCCAGCCGGGGTGAATAGTCCACTAATATAGCCGCTAGGAAGGACGCCGTTGCACGTTGTCGCGATTGCACTTCAGTCGGGGGCCGCTCAGATCTAAAATAAGGAGACGCGCGCAATGACACGCGCGCGCAAGGATGAAGGGCAAATGACTCATTTAGGCGGGGAAACAAAAGCCACAATCAAGAAGACGCATAAGTACCGCGCGGCGCGGCGTTCGTATCCATAATAACGAGGCGTCCCTCTGAGGGGCGAGGCGAGGCGCCGCGGATGACCGTCGATCACCCTTTTACCTAAAAACAATAATAATAAAACGAGCGCCGCGATTTCTCGTCCGCAGAGTGGACACTAACGACGGGCTCGCCGGGCACCCTGTAGAATTTCAAATGGGAGCTGGGAAACAAGGTAGTTTAATCAGTGGGAAAAGGTCAAGTATATGCAGATATTCCCTCTCTCTCTCTCCCTCTCTCCTCTGTATATGTCTCCCTCCCTCTCTGTATACCTCTCTCTCCCTCCACTCTCTCCGTTTTCCACTCTCACTATTATTCCTGCGCTCCTTTCCCAGCTCAGAGGCAATCAGGGTAAAGGTTGTGCCCACATTTGAATATTTCTCGGGGAAAAGGGAGGGTGGGTGGGGGTGAGGGTGAGGGTGGGGGGGTGAGGGTTGTACGATACTTAGACGACGCGCTCCGCATAGCAGCAGCAGCAGCAGCAGCCTGAGCACAGACTGTGTGTGCCTCAATTTGATACGGTAGGGTGATTCTGTCTCTCCCCGCCTCGGACAACAGTGGAGGAGGTGGAGGTGGAGGTGAAGGTGGAGGAGGAGGAGGTGGAGGAGTTGCCGGAGGTGATTACCTGGAGCTGTGCAGCTTAAAGTGGACAGGCTCACAGAGAAAACTAATGGCTCGGGCAGCTCTGCCCTGTGTGTCTGTGGAGGACTCGCTAGGGCTATTAGGAAAACTACAAACCCCAGGTGAACTCCATGTCACCTCCCCAGGCTGTGTCTGACAGGCCCAGGTTGTCTCTGTCCGTCAGGCAGGGGGGGGGGGGGGGGGGGGGGGGGGTGACATCCTGTGAACTGCAGACGCACAGCCTTCTGGGGCTCATCTCGACCCTCGTGACACTCCAGGCCTAAGAGGGTGTCACTGTGTGTGTGTGTGTGTGCGTGCGTGTTTGTGTTTGTGGCTGTGTTCGTGTGTGTTTTCGCATGTGTGTGTGTGTGTTTTCGTGTGTGTGTGTGTGTGCGCATCTCAGGCCCTCTTAGAGACCCGAGGGAGCTCTCGGGTTGAGCCCGAAGTCCAATCCAATCCCAAGACGGATAATGAAAATAATGGGGACACGCGCAGCTAAAAATGGCACATCCTAGGGTCAGGATGTTAAAATGTCCATCTTAGTGTGTGTGTATATATATATATATACACATATATACATACACACATATACACACACACACACACACGCTGAGGTATTTCTACAGGAGACACATCACGACCCAATTTAAATACATAAGGAAGGAATCTCCCCGAAAGCAAAAAGCGATCCAAAAGAATACCATCAAGAAAACGTCTACAATCGGTGTGTGAACTGTATGTGTCCGTGTGTGTGTGTGTGTGTGTGTGTGTGTGTGTTTCCGTGTGTGTGTATCCCTTTCATATTTACTTTCCGAAAATCCCTCTACAGAACCAGACAGACAGTTATTCCTCAGATGACATACAGAGACAGTCGTATAGGAGAAAAATAGCAACTGACGACTGCTCCCCTCTTCCCTCCTCTAGAGAGGAGTCGGACCCAGCGACCCTCAGCTCCACGAGAGAGAGAGAGAGCGAGAGACAGAGAAAGTGACAGAGAGAGACTGAGAGACAGAGAGAGGGAGGCCTCATTGGCTGAGTGGTGGTCTGGGGGTCAGTGGCGGCCTCTATTCACCCTGGTCCCCTGCAGGGTCTCCTCTCTCATCTTGGCTGGATGGGTGCCCTCTCTTCAGGGCAACGCGCCATCAGAGTCCCTGTCCACCGCCGCCGCCTTTCATGTATCCATCTAGGGCAGCACTGGAGACGTCTGTACGTGTGTGTGTGTCTGTCTGTCTGTCTGTGTATATGTGTGTGTGGGGGGGGGGGGGGGGGGGGTGGAGGAGGGGCCATAAATGTCACCCATAAGGGGGGATTTAATTAAAAATGACAGGGGCTGGCGCTGGAGAGTGCACACTCTCTCTCTCACTCTCACACACACACACACACACACACACACACACACACACACACACACACACACACACACACACACACACACACACACACACACACACACACACACACACACACACACACACACACACACACACACACACACACACAGTACGGCAGGAATGTGGGCACAGCGTAAGGTCCTATGATATATAATTCAAGTAATGCTCTGCAGCACTTCTCTTAATTCCACAGCCAAGGAAGAAGAAAAAATTTCAAAAGGCTAATCCAACATGATATTCTTAAGGGCAGGCGGTCACTGGCTCGGGCGCTTTTTCTCCCTCGTCTTCTCTTCTCTTAAGCCAGCTTCTCCCCCCCCTCTCTCTCTCTCTCCCTCCCTCTCCCTCCCTCTCCCTCTCTCTCTCTCTCTCTCTCTCTCTCCTCGTGCCCATACACTTCCCACCCTGCCGCCCCCCCGGCCCAGACGGAGAGGGGGTCTGTGATAATAGAAACATCCAGCTCCCCTCCCCACCTCCACCCCCCCCACCATCTCCCTGCTCCCCCGCTAAGCTCCGAGCGCTCGGGGGAAATTGATTGTCTGGCGAGCCGATCTGAGCGCTTCCAGCTGATGGCAGAGCCAGTTAAGTCCTTTTTTATTGAAGGTATGACGGAGTTTTAATGGGAGACGCTTCGATGGACTGCAGCCTGGCGGCATCTGCATGAGGCCACACACACACACACACACACGTACATGCATACACACACACACCCCCATCCCCGTTCCACACCTCCTCCTCACACACCATCTGATACACAAACACACACATACACGCATGTACACAGACAGACGCACACACACACCCATCTCCATTACACTTATCCTGACACACACACACACACACACAGATACACACACACACACACACCGAAGACCGTCCGTCCATTCAGTAGGTCACCTTATCCCCGCCTCACACACTATCACACACACACACACCTTTCATCTCAGCTCAAACTGAGGCCTTCGCTGATCAGTCACATGGGTGGTGTGAGGAGGGGGGGGGGGGGGGCAGGCGGCTGACCTTAGAGAGCAACCGCTTCCAGCAGCTGAAGGCAGCAGCAGCCCTGGCTCTCTTTCTCTGTCTCCTCAGAAAGGAGCAGCAAGCATCACACTCAACACACTTTCAATCTATGAATCTCCAGGTCAGCTGCAGCGGTCGTCTCTCAATCAAAGGGTTTTACTAGGCGACGAGAAAAAGGGGAGGGGGAGAGAGCGAGAGAGAGAGAAAGGCATGGAGGGAGACGGAGAGAGAGAGGGAGAGAGAGCAAGAGAGCGAGAATGAGAGCGAGAGAGACCAGGAACAGAGTGAACAGGGAGCATGTGAGCGAGAGAGTAAGCAGAGAGAGAGAGGAGAGCGCACAGAGAAACTCTTCTATTCTCTCTATTGATTTGAGCCCCGACTCCCACCGCCGGCTCCCTGATAGAAGGATCCTGGGAGGAAGTGGGCTAATCCGGTAGAAATTGGATGGAGGGAATCGATTAAAACCATCGAGGAGGACTCCCCCCCCCCCATCCCTCTCTCCCTCTCCGCTCTAATTCTATTTTGCCCAGTTGCTTCTCGGTCCTCTCTCGTTCGCTGGGGCTCTCCCTGAAACCCCATTAGTGAGGCAGGCTGGACCCCACTCAGCAGCACAGCGGACCACCACTCATTGCTCCAAACACTAATCTCCATTTATCCTTGTGTCTCTGCCCCCCTCGCTTCCATCTCTCTCCATCTCATTCTCTCCATCTCTCTCCATCTCTCTCCATCTCATTCTGTCCATCTCTCTATATCTCGCTGTATCTCTCCGTCTCGCTTTCGTTTCCTATGCACTCAATCACTCAAACACACACGCACGCAGAATGCGCATGTCTTGTTTGTGGCCTGGGAACTCTCGTCCTTTCGGTCGGCGGTCTGAAACTGAAAAGCTGCACCATTAGAGGCCGCAGTGAGTCACGGCCACTATGAACGGCGTTAGCCTCTTAGCCGCGCCGGTTAGTGGTCTGATACACTGAACTGTCCTCTATTCCTTCTAAGCTTCCTCCACGATCTAGGGGAGACCGCTCTCTCTCTCCCTCTCTCCCTCTTTCGCCTCGCCCCCTCCCTGCCTCTCCCTCTTAATTCAATTCAATGACGCTTTATTGGCATGACATTTAAATGCAAAAAAAAACGTGTTGCCAAGACATGGAAATAAACAGAAATAAAAACGTAAATAAATGAGGAGATAATGCACGAAACAAGTACATCTAATATACACAAATCTCTCTCACGCTCTCCCTCCCTCCCTCCCTCCCTCCCTCTCCCCCGTCTCTCTCTTTTCTCTCCCTCTCCCTCACCCGCCTCTCTCATTGGCTCGTGGCTTCAAGCTATCCCGCCGTGTAAACAAAGATCAGCCGAGGTTCAAAGAGAAAGAGACTCAGGGCCTTTCGTCCTTCACCCAAACAGACCTCCTCTGTTAGCCCTTTGGGGGGGGGGGGGGGGGGGGGCAGCTCTCTCTCTGGTGGTAGTCGTCGTCGTTGTCGGGTCAGGGCCAGTTTTGCCAGTTTAGCTAGACTTCTGGGCTGTGACTCATCTCCTTCCCTTAGCAACGCTTCGTGATTGGACAGAGAGGGGTGGCGGGTGGTGTGAGGGGTGGGGTGGGGGGGGGGGGGGGGGGGGGGGGGGGGGGTCGATACTCGGGGCAGCTGTCATGCTTTACAGGCGGCCGGCGCAGCAAAGAACCAGACACTGTAAATGTTTAGAGACCTTTGGGGTCACGCGGGGCCGGCGAGGCACGTTAAACACTGTCTGTTCGCTTCCCCCTGTTGCCACGACTGCACAATCAGCACGGATAAACACCCTCCGCGCCGCCGCCGCCCCACCACCACCACCGCCACCACCGCCCGCCGCCGCCGTCCACTTTCACAATGAGTAGCCATACAACCCGGGCCATCGACGGTCTAAGAGCACACAGCCCAGTGAAACTGCTCCCACATTCCTCGGAGGGGACGGCGGAGGGGCGAGCGCACCGGCGAGCAGACAATGTCAAGCGGGAGAAACGCTTTTTTTTTTATTTAATCTTTTGCCGCTCTTTCACAGTTGGCTTACCCTTGGCCCGTTGTCAAATCGTTCACCGCAGGTCGGAAACTCACACCCCAAAAAGGAAAGGAGGAAAAAACGACCCGGACAGAAAGACGAGACTCATTCTTCGTCACACTGTGGATAGATGGATGCGTTTCTACCGTGTTGACTTTCCCAAAAAATGGGAAATAAAACAAAGCGACGATAACAAGACTCATTCTTTAACACACTCCGAACATAGCAGTCCTGCCATGTTAATATGTGCTATCTCAGAAATCACTCTCGTCATAGATTCAACCATTTATTGCATTAACCGTTAATACACTTTTAGTTTGGTGGTATGCTTCCACTCTTTTAGGGTGCTGCCTGCTGTAGGATTTAAAACATGACACCACAGATGTCAAAAACAGCATAACAACACTTGACAGGGAGCACTAGACAACCCCCCCCCCCCCCCCCCCATGGGGTACAGCAGATATCTCAACCCGTTGTGTAGGTGACATACAATACAGAGCAGAACCAAGGCAGGTGGAGGCTTGTGGTGTGGGGGGTGGTGGGTGAAGTCCAGCTCAGCACTTAACTTCGCAGAGAGAGTGTGTGTGAGATGGACGGTCTCAGATTGACCGCCTATCAGTGTACGTGCGTTTGATTGGACCGCGTTGGCTGTCAGCTGATAGGGCGGCGCATGACTGGTGTGTCCCGCCAGAAATAGCTACGCCCATTTGCGCGAGGGGATGAAGCGTTTTAGAAGGGGATTTTAAGAAGTGTACTCCTACAGTGGCCAATCAGAAACCTTTACATACACTTTTACGCAGTTTACTACCGCTGGCCCGAGTTTGTGTTCGCCAATTACGCGCTTACAGATCCCCGCCTCCGGCGATATGATTGGTGAGGAGCGAAAGATGTGAAATGCAGAAAATGAAATGCCCCGTTCACCCAGATTTGAGCTAGTCTGAGACCAGGATAGACACATTTCTACTGTGTCGACTCAGGAACCAAAAAAAACAAAGCGACAAAGACAAGACATCGTTCACATCGCATCACACTCCTGAGTCGGGGCGGATTAGACACATTTCTACTTTAGCGGACTCACATTTTCGTCCGAGGGCGTGCGGTGGCGGCTGCAGCTCCAGGGTCTTGGTGAGGCAGAGCGGGTGCTGGGTCGGGGGGTGCTGCTCTAGGGTCTTGGTGAGGCAGAGCGGGTGCTGGGGTGGGGGGTTCTGCCTCCTCTGGAGACAGGCCAGCATGGTGAGGGACAGGGCACGCGAGTCCGGGCGGGGGAGCGCTGCCGCGGCCAACCTGGAAGACGGAGACGGAGAGATTGGAGATTTTTTTTAAAAACAACTTTATAAAACAGTGCTTGATTCTGATTGACTCGAAGTCGTAAAAAACACACACCTGCTGACCACATAACAATTCATTGTTAGTATTAATGTGCCTGTTAAAGTCTGGATGCTAGCCTGTGTTGCTTGGCAACCATTTTGCTCTCTTGAGGAACTATATTGCTTGGTGGAAGTATGATTTGTTTTCAATAAATGATTGCATTTTATGTTGCTGTGTGTTTGTTTTGTGAAATCTTACTCGGTAGCCTTTAGTAACAATTTTAGTCACCGTTTTATAAAAGCAATAAGCCACCTGAGGCTGTGATTTACAGTGATTTTAGAACAGCTAGGGCACGCTTAAATTGAGACACTCATTCATCAGTCACTGTACTCAGATGTACGCCGAAAATACACAAGTCAAAATAAACTCAAAATAATAAAAGCAAAAATACATTTAAATTCAACAAAAATAAATTGATTAACAAATACGAGCCAAACGTACATTATGTAACCGCTAAACTAAACATTAGTTTAGCCTACACTACCGAACACGGCCTCTCTCCATAAAACCAAATATTGCTAAATGTCTCCAAGTCTTGCATTGATTTGTAATATTTAATTAAAATCAATGTCAACTCTGGCTTTGACCATTTGTGTGTGTCAGAGACAAACAGTCCTTTCGGAAATTCATAGTGTCAGACAGAGAGCGGCAGAGACAGATAAGAGAGAAGAGAGAGAGAGATAGGCAGAGAGAGGGAGGGGGGGGGGGGGAAAGAGAGGAAAGAGGAAAGAAAGAGTTAAGCAGGATGACTTAAGTAAGTAAGTAAGTAAGTAAGTAAGTACCGTAAGTAAAGTTCAATTAGTACAGCACCTTTCACAGAGCAAGGTCACAGTGTGTGCGTCATAAGAGTAAAACACGTTACAGTTCAAATAAGACCGTAAAACAGTACAAATAAAACAAAAACGATAAAACATGAGCAATGACGGACAATCAAAAACACGCCGAATTACAAAACACTAGACAGCCGCCCGCGGCGAGGCAGAGTTTGCCAGTTGGAATAAGTGAGTCTTCAGCTGCTTTTTAAAGGCGTCAGCATGTCCGGTGGACGGGGCCCTGGCTCCGGGCTCGGGGCAGCTCACCCTCGCCTCGCCTCGTTGGGAGCGACCGCCTGCAGCTGTCTGCCCCCCTGGCTCTATGCGCTGAATGACAAACACACACCTGCACCGGCGGGGGGGCGGGGGGGTTGGGGGGGGGGGGCGCCGGCCCGGACGGGCTTAGAGCAGAACAGACACAACCACTCACTCACTCTGCTGCCGCGCCAGAGAAAACAACCATTCAGATCCTGTCTCTATGATAGCCCCAGTAGCAGCACACACACACACACGCACACACACACGCAACACACGCACGCGCACATAGGTGCACGCGCACATATGCACACACATACACACACTCCTCCAAGACAGCGTGTTGTGATTGATGGTGTTATTTAGGGTGGAAGGAGACAGAAGTGTAGTGGTGGAGAAGCAGCAGTCCGTCCTGTCTGTCTGTCTGTCTGTCTGTCTGCCTGTCTGTCTGCCTGTCTGCCTGTCTGTCTGCTGCATGTTAACATGGGAGTCTCTGGGGGACCAGGAGGTGTGTGTGTAACTGTGTGTCTACTGTGTGCTTGTTTATGTCTGTGTGTGTGTTTGTGAGGGAGTGTATGTGCATGCTTGTATATATGTGGATATCCGTGTGTGTATCCATGTGCATCTGTGTATATATCCGTGTGTGTGTGTGTGTGCGCGACTATGTTAGTAAACGCTGGGGAGGAGGAGGTGTAGAGAGGGATGAGGAGGAGGTGTAGAGAGGGAGGAGGAGGAGGAGAGAGGGGAGAAGGAGGAGTAGGAGCAGGAGGAGGAGGACGACAATGACGACGACGGTGCCAACAGTACATCAGGACTGTTGACGGGGCTAATCAATCTCCCAACAGGCCATAAATCTCTCCTCCTCCTCC
>JAOPHQ010004800.1:0-25385 GCA_030340625.1 Merluccius polli | reverse complement strand
TACCCTTTTTGAATGCGAGTACCGGTTGTCGCCCACAAGAGTGGAGTGTTTACCCTTTTTGAATGCGGTACCGGTTTGTCGCCACAAGAGCGGAGTGTTTACACTTTTTTAATGCAGTACCGTTTGTCGCCACATGAGTGGAGTGTTTACCCTTTTTGAATGCAGTACCGGGTGGTCCGCCACAAGAGTGGAGTGTTTACCCTTTTTGAATGCAGTACCGGTTGTCGCCACAAGAGTGGAGTGTTTACCCTTTTATGAGTGCTGCTAGCGCAGCTGACGTTGAACATGGATGAAGTACTGTTCTGATTGTCTGCTGTTTGTCAGATTGACAAAGTCATTGAATATTTTTGGTTTATATAACATACTATATGATCACCAGGATAAAATGTATATGATTAGATATAAATTAGAAATATAAAGTATTTTGCTAAGTGCATTTTGAATTCATTTTCATTGCTTTATTTACACACTTTATAATAATGTAATGTTGTAAAATGTAGTATTTGATATAAACTTGTAGTAATATTAGAACAGAGTATTACTATAACAGAATATTAGTAATGCAATCGGCAGAAAGGACGACGTCTGCTGCAGGGGACCAAACCTTTGCTCATGCCCTATATTTGTGTGATGACCTTTGTGCAGATACTAAACCTCTTCCTCCGCATGCTGAGAGTCCCAGTCCTTCCAAGTCCAGCTAACAACGCAGGTTACCCTTGCTCTGGGTCTGAACTGGACCGGGTCTGAACTGGTCTGGGTCTGAACTGGTCTGGGTCTGAACTGGGCTGGGTCTGAACTGGGCCGGGTTTGAACTAGGTTCGCTGAACTGGTCTGGGTCTGAACTGGGCCGGGTCTGAACTGGGCCGGGTCTGAACTGGGCTGGGTCTGAACTGGTCCAGGTCTGAACTGGTCTGGGTCTGAACTGGGCCGGGTCTGAACTGGTCTTGGTCTGAACTGGGTTTGCTGAACTGGTCTGGGTCTGAACTGGGCCGGGTCTGAACTGGTCTGGGTCTGAACTGGGCAGGGTTTGAACTGGGTTCGCTGAACTGGTCTGGGTCTGAACTGGTCCAGGTCTGAACTGGGCCGGGTCTGATTTGTCTGAACTGGTCTAGGTCTGAACTGGTCTGGGTCTGAACTGGACACACCCTCTCCCCCTCACGTCCTCCCCTAGCCACACCCTCTCCCCCTCATGTCCTCCCCTAGCCACACCCTCTCCCCCTCACATCCTCCCCTAGCCACACCCTCTCCCCCCTCATGTCCTCCCCTAGCCACACCCTCTCCCCATCACATCCTCCCCTAACCACACCCTCTCCCCCTCACTTCCTCCCTAGCCACACCCTCTCCCCCTCACATCCTCCCCTAGCCACACCCTCTCCCCCTCACGTCCTCCCCTAGCCACATGTCAGAATGTCAGCTTGTATCTGGGGGAGAGGAAGTGGAGGGGGGGAGAGGGAGTGGAGGGGGGAGAGGGAGTGGATGGGGGAGAGGGAGAGGGAGTGGAGGGGGGAGAGGGAGTGGAGGGGGGAGAGGAAGTGGAGGGGGGAGAGGGAGTGGAGGGGGGGAGAGGGAGTGGAGGGGGGGAGAGGGAGTGGAGGGGGGAGAGGGAGGCAGATGGGGAGGGAGAGGTGGCTGGTTAGGTTCATGAGCACCAGGATAACCTGACAGCCGGGTGCCAGCTGCTCTGCCAAAGTCTGTTAGAAATTCTCCAAACACAATGACAACGCTGACCACTGCACATAATGAAGGCTGCCCCCCCCCCCCCCCTAACCCTAACCCCCCCCCCCCCCCCCCCCCCCCGCTCCCCCCCCCCTCCGCTCTCTTTCTCAGTTCATTTCACAAAAGCTTTACAGGTATGGAAAGGAAACATTTACATTGGCAGAGCAGTTTAAAAAATCCAACAAAGGGAAAATAATAATAATAATAATAATAATAATAATAATAATAATAATAATAATAATAATTATTATTATTATTATTATTATTATTAAACTGAACGTTATCTTCGACACGCCTCTCCCCCTAATTGAGAGTAATATTGTGTCTGTCTGTCGCTCTCTCCCTCTCTTCCTCAGGGACTATGGTAAGTCCCCCCCCCAACCCAGGTACCAGGTTCGAATCCCAGTGCCAACAGTCTCCTAGTAGTCAAGGTGCCCCTCAATGTCATACACGGGTAGAGGGTCCCGGTTAGAGGGTCCCGGTTAGAGGGTAGAGGGTCCCGGTTAGAGGGTCCCGGTTAGAGGGTCCCGGTTAGAGGGTAGAGGGTCCCGGTTAGAGGGTAGAGGGTCCCGGTTAGAGGGTAGAGGGTCCCAGTTAGAGGGTCCCGGTTAGTCCGTGTGTGCGTGTGTGTGTGTGTGTGTGTGTGTGTGTAGGTGCTATGAAGGTGTGTGTGGGCTCATTGCTCCAGCTTCAGGTTCAGCCTGGAGTGGCCTTAGGGAGTACCGGGAGTCTTCCCGGTGGTCCGGTTAATAACGGGCCGGCTGCTCAGCCCACAGAGGCCCAGTGGCTTGTCTGTCTGAACCATACCCGGCCCAGCGGCCCTATGATAGGCTACAGAGGCCCATAGTCCCGCCCACGCATTTTCCAGACCCCCCCCCCCCTCGTCCAATCACCTTTAATGATGAGCAATCATTACAAGAGGGAAGAGAAACACACACAGAAAAACAAAAATGGAGAACAAAAACGAAAAGCGGCGGTGGAAGAAAAGCTGAGGGAAAAGAACAGAAAGAGATGAAACATATGAAACATGTTTGGGCTCCGGGGCCTCCGGCTGGAGGTGGAGGAGGAGGAGGAGAAGGTGGAGGTGGAGGAGGAGGAGGAGGAGGCGGTGGAGGAGGAGGAGGAGGAGGAGGTGGTGGAAGAGGTGGAGGAGGAGGAGGAGAAGGAGGAGGAGTTCGAGGTGGAGGAGGAGGAGGATGAGGAGGTGGAGGAGGAGGAGGAGGAGGAGGAGGAGGAGGAGGTGATAGCAGGTGCTGCATAGTGTGTGGTGCGTTACAACTAAATCTAGTTATCTAAAGTGTTGGAAAATAATATTCTATCCTGATTAATTGGTAGTTGCTTTTATTAACCACTATTTTATGTTTTTATCAAAGGATGCCATACATTTGTTTGCGCATGTAGATCTGCTATTTTCACAATGTTGACCTATAATTACATCCCCCAAATCAGGTCACCAGAGTTAAAGTGTTTTAAGTATCAACAGTCCAATTTGTTCAAATATGCTTTATATATTTTTTCAGTCAGTGTTTATGGTTTATTGTCCTTTCTTTTTTCTTTTTCTTTTTTGAGCACTTTATTTATGGTAATCTTCACATTAAATTACACCAAATAAGAGACAAGGAGACAACGACCCCTTTCACATTATACAGTTAAAACTAATAAAACACTGATTAACTACTGTTAGCCTACAATAAAACAACTGCATACATATTAGGGGTGTTCAAACTTGAATGGATATTAATAACATTTTTTGTCTGTCCTTCACAGGGAGCTCTATTTGTATGGCATTGAGTGACCCACAGTGCCATGCCATCAGCCTGCCAATGCCATGATCAGCTCCACCTCATATGAGTGAGGTAACAACACTCTTGAATCTTAAACCCTTTCTCCAGTATCCTTCTTAAGAGCAAGTGAGCAACACACTGTGTAGTCATCATTTATTCTATTCAAGGCTCCAGAATACAAAGGGATATTATTCAGTATAGTAGTGTTATTAAGGGCTTGTGTCATTATATATGTACAGTACATCAACGGGCCGAGTTGGCACAGTATCTGCACGCGGGTTGTGGTGGGCCAGTCTGGACCAAAAAGTCCAGGGCTGAATTTTTGTCCCAGGCCTGTTCAGGTTGGTCACGTGTCTTCTGCTGGCAGCCTGAACAGCGAGCCGACCGCTTCCTCAGCAGTGCAGACAAACAGAGGAAATACAATAGAAGCAAAATATCAATCACACATGAGCTCAAACTGTGTGGGCCAGGGCGTCTGTGTGTGTGTGTGTGTGAGAGAGCACCAAAAGCTCTCTCTCCCCTCCCCCTCCTCTCTCTCTCTCTCTCTCTCTCCTCCCTCTCTCTCCTCCTCTCTCTCCTCCTCTCTCTCTCTCCTCCCAACGGCTCCTTGTAACGCGGAGGACATAAAGGTAGGCTACTACTATATCTACACTTTACTGTCTATTGTTCTTCATATACCATCTCTAGCTCCTCGTATTAAGTACTAACATCACTAACACTCCCAACAACATTATTAACATGTTAACAAACTTAAACTTCCTCAATACGCTAAACTACAAAATGGCTGACTTCCTCATCCGTGGCGCACTCGCTTTCAACTCTTTTGGAGATTTGAACGCAAACACGATAAACATTAAGGACAGTATTTCATATTTATTTCAATAAAAACAACGACCCTACACAAATAAAGGCCTTCCTATAGGGTGTGTGTGAGAGTGTGTGTGTGTGTGTGTGTGTGTGTGTGTGTGTGTGTGTGTGTGTGTGTGTGTGTGTGTAAGAGTGTGTGTGTGTGTGTGTGTGTTTTACTTTCACTTTCGCTTTCCCAGCCTCCTTTCATCGTGTAAATACAGGTCGTGTTGAGCAGACTGTGGCCATCTAATATTCTCCATATGCTCTCTATGTGGACACTTAGAGGCCTTATATTACAGACTCCAACATTCAGCTGCTTTCTCTTGGTTTAAACACTAAACGTTGACTTCCTCACTCTTTATCCTTTCAACTCTTTTACGTCCGTTAGTTTCCAACCTTTTAGAAATGCTGTTGAAAGGCTTTCTGTAGTAGAGATGTGAACTGTGTCTTTTGGAGATCCCAGAGCCACATTATTATTATTATTATTATTATTATTATTATCATTATTATTATTATTAATTAAAAAACAATAATACACATTTTAATAATATTAATAATTATTAGTATTAGTATTATATTATTATAGCCGTCCTGTTATTACCAGGAAGCACTTTACTCTATACAGCTGTGTGTGTGTGTGTGTGTGTGATTATGTGTCCCCCCACTATAGTGTGTGTGTCCAGGTGTCCAGTCTACTATGGGTGAGGAGACAGAGGAGGGGGGTCCTCCCTCTAAAACCACTCTGTCTGGGGAACATGGCCGCCACAGCAGAGCTAAGAGGTAAGAAGAGGATCTCTAACTGTGTGTGACTGTTGTCCATCTCAGAGCTCAGCAGTGATATATCATCACACCATCATTAGTCTGAGTAAAAGCTGTGTGTGTGTTGTGTTGAACTCCCCTGGACCCAGCTGTGTCTCCATGAAGAGTGACCGCTCTATGAATCATCCTATTAGCTTTAAAGATGGAAATCAGTCTATTGAGAAGAGGAAAGGATTTATCAGAGATTATAAAGATACAGTATCTATCGAACGTCCATAAATCCTGCTTCTTGTATTTCTAGAAGAGTCCAGCAGGAGAGAGCAGACTCCCCTGGACCCAGCTGTGTCTCCATGAAGAGTGACTGCTCTATGGATCAACCTCCTGACCTTAAAGATGGACGCCCCCCGAGTAAGAAGAGGTAGGAGCTTCAAACCGATCAGAAGACAGACCTGGGGCCTCATTTATAAACCTCTGCGTGAAACCCTCCGTAGAACATTGCGTACGCCCAAACCTCAGAATGTCCGCACAAAAACATTCAGATTTATAAAACCTTGCTGCGCACACCGGTACGCACTCTCCTCGTTATAAATACCAACGTCTAATTTGGCGTGCGTTGAGCGCTCTGCTCCTCCCAAGTCCATCCCTTAATAGTCCTTAAAAGGTCAATGCTAATTAATCACTTCATATTTATAAGTAGGAAGGAGCCTTTTCTGACCAATCATTAGACGGAAAAATGGATGCACCTTTTAAAAAGAGCGCGTTTTTCGGATTCGGAGATCGAAGTGCTTCTAAATGAAGTAGACCAACGCACGTCTATTTTGTGGCTTATTTATCAAGCTCATTATTTAAATAAGTGATACAGTTGGTCTGGCCGAGGATTGTGATTTGAAAGGGCTGTAGTGTGTTGAACATAATTAATTTAATTCATATTTCATAATAGGTGCTTTTCATAAAATAAATATATAAATGAATAAATAACTCATATGTGGTGCGCAATGTGCGTTGGGTCCGCAATGAGCTCCGGGGGTTACAGCATCTTCTTCTTTCGGCGTTATTGGCGGTTTGCAAACACATATAGTGCATTACCGCCACCTTCT
Organism: Merluccius polli; assembly: GCA_030340625.1. Lineage (NCBI taxonomy): Eukaryota > Metazoa > Chordata > Actinopteri > Gadiformes > Merlucciidae > Merluccius > Merluccius polli. The sequence continues at coordinate 19,180 of JAOPHQ010004800.1, read as the reverse complement.
TCCTGTGGTCCTCTCCGGAGTTCACTGTTTGAAAAACGTTGCGGGAGCTTTACTCCTGCAGGGTGAAAGGATGCGTAGAACTGCGCACTCTTTTCCGCAAGTTTTTTTCTATAAATCACGACGTTGGTGGTGAAAGATGCGTACGCACATTTCATCCCTGTTTCCGCAACATTTTAGTGTGCAGACCTTTATAAATGAGGCCCCAGGACATCAGACTACTGATACTGATGTCCATAAATCCTGCTTCTTGTTTTTCTAGAAGAGTCCAGCAGGAGAGAGCAGACTCCCCTGGACCCAGCTGTGTCTCCATGAAGAGTGACCGGTCTATGGATAATCCTCCTTTTAAGTTTAAAAATGGAAATCAGTGTATTGAGAAGAGGTAAGGATTTGTTAGAGATGATAAAATACAATAGTTGAATATCCTCTCTCTATATTATCTATCTATGTTATACCGTCACACAGGTGTTTCAATTAAATACTTTCCCAGAAAGCAACATGATATAAACATACATCTGTGGAGTGTGTGGTTGATGGCTGGTTTAAGCAGCCTCACCTGGCCTGAGTCACACTGATTAGACTCTGGGGGGGGGGCTGCACACCTGTGGTGCAGAGCAACCAACACACACAGGATAAAGCAGGGCTGCGGTCCAATAGTCTTCTGCTTAGGAAGGTTCCTTACTGAGGAAGGTTCCTTGCTTAGGAAGGTTCCTAGCTTAAAAAGGTTCCTAGCTTCGGAATGTTCCTTACTGAAGAAGGTTCCTAGCTTAGGAAGGTTCCTAGCTTAGGAAGGTTCCTTACTTGGGAAGGTTCCTAGCTTAGGAAGGTTCCTTACTGGGGAAGGTTCCTAGCTTAGGAAGGTTCCTTACTTAGGATGGTTCCCAGCTTAGGAAGGTTCCTTACTTGGGAAGGTTCCTTACTTAGGAAGGTTCCTAGCTTTGGAAGGTTCCTTACTGGGGAAGGTTCCTTACTTAGGAAGGTTCCTAGCTTAGGAAGGTTCCTAGCTTAGGAAGGTTCCTCATATTATGATTGAATCCTCTAAATAAATAGGATATTATGATTGACTCCTCTAAATGAATAGGATATTATGATTGAATCCTCTAAATAAATAGGATATTATGATTGAATCCTCTAAATAAATAGGATATTATGATTGAATCCTCTAAATAAATAGGATATTATGATTGAATCCTCTAAATAAATAGGATATTATGATTGAATCCTCTAAATAAATAGGATATTATGATTGAATCCTCTAAATACATCGGATATTATGATTGAATCCTCTAAATAAATAGGATATTATGATTGAATCCTCTAAATACATAGGATATTATGATTGAATCCTCTAAATACATAGGATATTATGATTGAATCCTCTAAATAAATAGGATATTATGATTGAATCCTCTAAATAAATAGGATATTATGATTGAATCCTCTAAGTACATCGGATATTATGGTGACAGGACAGAGCATTAGCTCGTCTTCACTTGGCTATATGAGGTTGTGATCTTAGATTTGACTATTTCCTCGTGGGATGGATATGTGTTTTCTACCAGTGCAGCATATTGCCTCTTCCAAGTCTGCCGGCTGCTCCTTGTCATGTGGCTCAAAGACAAAATGTGCCCAAATAGCGACGTAACGTTTGGTGGCCATTGTTGATCTAATGTCAAGCGGCTAGCGGCCAGCAACTGTATGGGCACTACCACACAAGAGAAGTTCAAATCTAACCCCAACTTTACTTAATGCTTGTCTTTTATTCCTTGGAGTTGTGTGTATGTATTAAATTAAACGTTATCACAAGTAAGTCTAGAAATAGTTAATAATAATCAGACGCACACAAAATAAATCCCCCACATGTTGAATGGACCGTCCCTCCTCGCGTGCGAAGCTCAAGTGATGAGCAACTGAAGTTTAGTTTCTCCAGAAGTCCTTGAATAAAGGATGAATCAATGATGAAACCTAACTGGTTATCATCACAGCCCTAGTGATGTGGTTATCATCACAGCCCTAGTGATGTGGTTATCATCACAGCCCTAGTGATGTGGTTATCATCACAGCCCTAGTGATGTGGTTATCATCACAGCCCTAGTGATGTGGTTATCATCACAGCCCTAGTGATGTGGTTATCATCACAGCCCTAGTGATGTGGTTATCATCACAGCCCTAGTGATGTGGTTATCATCACAGCCCTAGTGATGTGGTTATCACCACAGCCCTAGTGATGTGGTTATCACCACAGCCCTAGTGATGTGGTTATCACCACAGCCCTAGTGATGTGGTTATCATCACAGCCCTAGTGATGTGGTTATCATCACAGCCCTAGTGATGTGGTTATCATCACAGCCCTAGTGATGTGGTTATCATCACAGCCCTAGTGATGTGGTTATCATCACAGCCCTAGTGATGTGGTTATCATCACAGCCCTAGTGATGTGGTTATCATCACAGCCCTAGTGATGTGGTTATCACCACAGCCTTAGTTACTGCCCTAGTTAAGAGTGACTGGTCTATAGATCATTGTATTCACTTTAAAGATGGACGCCCCTCCAGTAGGGCTGAGCCATAATATTCAGGTATTCGTAGTTCGGGAGGTGAAGAGCGACTGGTGTATGAATCATTAGGGCTGGTCCTATTGATTCATTTCAAGCTTCGGATAATCGTAAAGTAAATTCGTCGTGTGAATCTTTCGCTGCCTGAGTCGGAGCCGGCGGAGACCACTGCTGCAGAATCGCATTTCTATCAGCTGATATTTACTACATAAATATTATATATGATATTACAACCAGTTAGGTTAAAGTCTATCACATTCTCACACTGGACAGCAAAGCATTCAAATCCTGAATTGAACAATTATTGTAATATTTGGACTCAGCCCTATGAATCATCTCCTCAATTTAAAGATGGACGCCCCTCGAGTAAGAAGAGGGAGGAGCTTCAAACAGATCAGAAAACAGACTAAAACATCAGACTGTACTTATCAGATGATATGTGTGATATGTGTGTTCTGGAGGGGTCACTTCCTAGATTACCCACAATGCTCAGAGAGTCAGAGAGAGGAGGATGAGGAGGAGGTGGATGGTGAAGAAGAGGAGCAGAGGAAGCGCACCATAGAGGGAGTTGGAGACATCACAGTGCTCTGCCTGAAGCAGGAGGAGCCGGCCGACTCTCTGCAGAGCAGTAAGAGACTCTTATTTTGAAACAAATCAGTAATAGACTCTTATTTTCACAGCTTTAATATAAAGTACAGACTAAATGACATAATGGGAGATATGTTTCTATCAATCTTTAGACTAAAAACTGTACACACCTTTGGATCTGATGGTGGTGTTGCTGATCATTTCTTGATTGATTACATTAAAATAGTTGAGGACTATTTCATCCAACAAGCCAACAGTAAAGCAACGAGTTGGAGCCGCTCACGTTAACATCCTGACTGATGACTTCTGTTGTTTCTTCATTCAGAACTCAGGTCTCATCTGAAGGAGAAGACCCAGCGTGTGTTTGAAGGAGTCTCTATAGCAGGACAGCCTACACCTCTGAATGAGATCTACACAGAGATCTTCATCATAGAGGGAGACAGTGGAGACGTCAACAAGGAACATGAGATCAGACTGATTGAAGCAGCTTCCAGGAAACCAGCCATGGAGGAAACACCAATCAAATGTGAAGACATCTTGAAACCCTTACCTGGACAAGATCAACCAATCAGAACAATAATGACAACTGGAGTGGCCGGCATCGGTAAAACCATCTTAACACACAAGTTCACTCTGGACTGGGCTGAAGGCAAAGCCAACCAGGACATACACTTCACATTTCCCTTCACTTTCAGAGAGCTGAATTTACTGGAAGGGAAAGAGTTCAGCTTGGTGGGACTTCTTCATCACTTCTTTATTGAAACCAAAGAAGCAGGAATCTGCAGATACGACCGGTTCCAAGTTGTCTTCATCTTGGATGGTCTGGATGAGTGTCGACTTCCTCTGGACTTCCAGAAGAACCGGATCTGGACTGATGTCACAGCGCCGACCTCGGTGGACGTGCTGCTGACAAACCTCATCAGGGGCGACCTGCTTCCCTCCGCTCGCATCTGGATAACCACACGCCCTGGGGCAGCCAATCAGATCCCTGCTGAGTGTGTTGGCATGGCGACAGAGGTGAGAGGGTTCACCGACCCACAGAAGGAGGAGTACTTCAGGAAGAGATTCAGAGAGGAGACGCTGGCCAGCAAAATCATCTCTCACGTCAAGAAATCACGAAGCCTCCACATCATGTGTCACATCCCACTCATCTGTTGGATCTCTGCTACAGTTCTGGAGGACTTCTTCACAACACACCAGGAAGGAGAAGAGATACCCAACACTGTGACTCAGATGTACATCCACTTCCTGAGGGTTCAGTCCATACAGGGGGGCAGGAAGTATCATGGGAGAGCTAAAACAGATCCACACTGGAGTCCAGAGAGCAAGGAGATCATTGTTTCTCTGGGAAAACTGGCTTTTAACCAGCTGGAGAAAGGCAACCTGATCTTCTACGAGGCCGACCTGAAGGAGTGTGGCATCGATATCAGAGCCGCCTCAGTGTACTCAGGAGTGTTCACCCAGATCTTTAAAGAGGAGTGTGGGCTGTACCAGGTCAAGGTCTTCTGCTTTGTCCATCTGAGCATCCAGGAGTTTCTGGCTGCCCTTCATGTCTTTCTGACCTTCAGAAACACTGGTGTCAACCTACTCTCAGAAGAACAACCAACCTCTGGGGAAGATGAACTCCTCCTCTACCAGAGTGCTGTGGACAAGGCCTTACTGAGTGAGAACGGACACCTGGACTTGTTCCTCCGCTTCCTCCTGGGTCTCTCTCTGGAGACCAATCAGATTCTCCTACAAGACTCGCTGCAACAGACAGGAAGTAAGTCACGGACCAATCAAAGAACAGTCAGCTACATCAAGAAGAAGTTAAATAGAAACCTCTCTCCTGAGAGAAGCATCAATCTGTTCCACTGTCTGAATGAGCTGAAGGACCGTTCTTTAGTGGAGAAGATCCAACAGTACCTGACATCAGGAAGTCTCTCAGAAAAAAAATCCATCTCCTCTGCTCTGTGGTCAGCTCTGGTCTTCATCTTACTGACATCAGAAGAGGAGCTGGACGTGTTTGACCTGAAGAAATACTCTGCTTCAGAGGAGGGTCTTCGGAGGCTGCTGCCAGTATTTAAAGACTCTAAAACATATCTGTAGGTTCACTAATAACATGTACTACAATACACACAACACAATATACATAATACTAGAATATAAAAGTTTTAATAATATACAAAACATCTCTGTAGGTTCACTAATAACATGTACTACAATACACACAACACAATATACATAATACTAGAATATAAAAGTTATAATAATATACAAAACATCTCTGTTGGTTCACTAATAACATGTGTAATTTATTAACTATCATCTGTTTTGCATTTGAAAGCCAAATCCATGACTTTGTGTGTTCAATATAAATTACATTAAATACAGTTGTTTACTGGACATTATGGGGTCTCAATATAAGATTTTATTTAAAGGAATGAAAAAGTGAGAATTTATGTTAATTAATTTAACTTTGCTTTATACCAATTTATATGTTGAAAAATTGGAAAGTGTAGGAATTAAACATTGCAGTTTTGCATGATGTTTAAAAGATATTTCTGTGATTTCCATGAAACCTATAATAATTAATGTTTGTATCTATTGTTCATTAAAGGCTGAATGGCTGTAATCTGTCAAAGAGATGCTGTAAAGCTCTGGCCTCAGTTCTCAGCTCCACCTCCTCTAGTCTGAGAGAGCTGGACCTGAGGACCAATGATCTGCAGGATTCAGGAGTGAAGTGGCTCTCTGCTGGACTGGGGAGTCCACACTGTAGACTGGAGACTCTCAGGTCAGTTGGACTCAATGTGATAAATGTAATACCTAAATGTAATGCTCCAGTATCGAGTCATGTTATATAAAGAGATTTATGAACTTTTATTCAATATTGTTGTTAAGGTTTTGCCATAAAGGTTCTAGGATCCCAATAAGCGGAAGACAGAGGCCGGGTAGATGGAACAAGGTTTTATTCTAAGCCTCCAAACAAAAATAAAGGCAATGCGGGTCGAGGCAGGAGCGGGTAGGCGAGGTAGGCTGAGCACTGGAGACACCGGAACAACGAGGACCATCCACAGGTAAGAGATCGAGGTCTGAGGAAGAGGGTAACAAACGGTAAGAATCCAACGAACCAAAAACACGAAAAATGAACTCACTAGACGGAATAGCTACTAGTCGAGCAACGGTGAGACACTGGTACCGTGTGTGACGGAATACTCTGGCGCTGAAGTGAAGTTCGAGCCGGCCTAATAAAGGAGTCCAAATGATGAGAATCAGGTGTGTCTCGTAAGTGCCAGCTCCACTAGCCACGCCCCGCACCTACCCCCAACCAATGCCTGCGGAAGAAGACAGAGCAAACCAAGAGCAACACAAAGCACGGGGAAAAAACAAAAACACAAACTCCCCGTGTGCAAACATGAGTAAACCACGACTGTACCCCCCCCTCAACGGACGCCTCCTGGCGGCCAACCCGGCTTGTCCAGATAACGTCTATGAAAGTCCCGGATCAGAGTAGGGTCCAAAATCATAGACCGGGAGACCCAAGACCACTCCTCCGGCCCGTACCCCTCCCAATCGACGAGGTACTGAAACCCCCTACCCCGTCTCCGTACGTCGAGCAGCTCCCGGACAGAGTAGACCGGGTGGTCATCGACGAGCAGGGGGGTGGCGGGGGCTCGGCCGGAGGGTTGAGAGCACTGACCGATACCGGCTTTAACAGAGAAACATGAAACACCGGGTGTATATTGAGAGCAGGAGGCAACGTTAGCTTGATAGCACATGGGTTAATGATACCAGCAATGACGTATGGACCGATGTACTTGGGGGTGAGTTTATTACTTTCTGTCCGGAGAAGCAGGTCGCGGGATGAGAGCCAAACGCTCTGTCCCACCTGGTAGTCGGTGGCTGGGGTACGGTGGCGATCAGCTACCTGCCGGTTCCTCACCGCAGTACGACCCAGCGCCTCTCTGGTGTCCAGCCAGACCCGGCGGATGCGCCGAAGATGTTCCTGAACAGAGGGAACCGCCACCTCCGTCTCCTGTACAGGTAACAGTGGGGGCTGAAAGCCCATGGCAACAGAGAAGGGAGACATACCAGTGGACGAGCAGACCAACGAGTTCCTGGCGTACTCCACCCAAGGAATGTGGGTGGCCCAGGAGACGGGATGCTCAGCCGCGACGCACCGTAGCGCCGATCCCAGATCCTGGTTGGTGTGTTTGGTCTGGCCGTTAGTTTGAGGGTGGTAGCCAGATGAGAGACTGACCGATGCCCCCAACGCCAGACAGAACGCCTTCCACACGTGGGATGAGAACTGCGGTCCACGGTCGGAAACGATGTCCTGGGGGATGCCGTGGAGTCGAAACATGTTGAACCAGCAGGTTTGCAGTCTCTAGGGCAGAAGGCAACTTGGGTAATGGGACAAAATGTACAATCAACAATAGTGAGAATGACCGTATTGCCCTCAGATGGTGGGAGCCCCGTGACAAAGTCCACCGCGATATGAGACCAGGGTCTGTGAGGAACCGGCAGGGGACACAAGAGACCCGCCGGGGCGCAGTGGGAAGACTTGCCACGAGCACAGACGGTGCCACGAACTCCTTCACGTCGGCGGTCATCGAAGGCCACCAGAACCGTTGGCGTAGGAGGGATTGAGTGCGGTGAGACCCCGGATGGCACGCGACTCTGGACTCGTGCCCCCACTGAAGGACTGCCGTGCGGGTTGCAGGAGGGACGAACAGCCGACCAGGAGGACAGCCCTCGGGGATGGGTTGGTCCTGCTGGGCATCTTGGACCTCCTGCTCAATCTCCCACCAGGCAGCCCCGACGACACAGGCGGGGGAGAGAATGTTCCTCTCCACCGACTGTGCCCCCGGGGAATCAAACTGACGGGAGAGAGCGTCAGCCTTTCCATTCTTGAAAGCTGGACGGTAGGTGAGGGTAAAACGAAATCTCCCCAGGAAGAGGGACCAACGTGCTTGACGGGAGTTAAGACGACGCGCGGTCTGGAGGTAAGCCAGGTTACGATGGTCAGTCCACACTAAAAACGGATGCTCGGCTCCCTCCAACCAATGTCTCCATTCCTGGAGAGCTAAAACTACCGCTAACAACTCCCGGTTGCCCACGTCGTAGTTCTCCTCGGCAGGACTCAGACGGCGAGAAAAAAACGAGCACGGGTGAAGTTTACTGTCCTGTGCAGAGAGAGAGAGAGAGTACGGCTCCCACCCCAGTGTTAGACGCGGCTCCCACCCCAGTGTTAGACGCATCCACCTCCATGACAAACTGGACAGACGGATCCGGATGGTTGAGGAGCGGAGGAAAACAATGTCTTTAAACGCATAAACGCGGAGTCTGCCGCATGCGACCAACTGAAAACAACCTTGGTAGAGGTTAACTTAGATAATGGAGCCGCAACTCGGCTATGGTTTCTAATAAAACGTCTGTAAAAGTTAGCGAACCCCAAAAAACGTTGGAGCTGTTTCCGAGAGGACGGAACAGGCCATTCAGCGACCGCACGCACCTTTTAAGGATCCGCTTGCAGTTGACCCTCCTTAACGACAAACCCCAGAAAACTGACAGACTTGGTGTGAAACGCGCACTTCTCAGCCTTAACGAATAACCTGTTCTCGAGAAGGCGTTGGAGAACCAGCCTTACATGCTGCTCGTGTTTGGCTTGGTTCCTAGAGAAAATAAGGATATCATCCAGGTAAACGAACACAAAGCGATGTAACATGTCCCGGAGACGTCATTAATGAGTTCTTGGAAGATAGCCAGCGCGTTAGTGAGCCCAAAGGGCATAACCAGGTACTCGAAGTACCCGAGAGGAGTGTTGAATGCAGTCTTCCACTCATCCCCCTCCCGAATACGAACTCAATGATAAGCGTTACGGAGATCCAGTTTGGAGAACAGAGTGGCCTGGCGAAGTGGTGTAAACGCAGTCTAAAAGAGGAAGGGGATACTTATTCTTTACTGTAATGTCATTTATGCCTATATAATCCACGCAGGGACGCAGGGACTTATCCTTCTTCTCAACGAAGAAAAACCCCGAACCCACCGGGGAAGAAGAGGGACGAATAAGGCCGTTGGCCAAAGACTCGGAGATGTAGGCCTCCATGGCTTCCCTCTCTGGTCGTGATAGATTATAGAGTTTACTTGACGGTAGAGAAGCACCAGACAGAAGGTTGATAGCGCAATCGTACGGGCGGTGAGGAGGTAAGGATAGGGCCCTATCTTTACTAAAGACCTCCTGGAGATCGTGATACACAGTAGGAACATTAGCGAGGTCGATAGGACTAGCCGATAGTGATGCAGAAGGAAGTTTGCCAGGAGGCATAGCAGAACGAAGACAATGGGAGTGACAAAAAACACTCCAGCTAGCGATGGAGGAAGTAGCCCAATCAATGTGCGGATTGTGGAGTCTAAGCCACGGAAGACCGAGTACAATTAGAGATGTCGGAGAAGGTATGACATATAGAGAAACACGCTTGTGATGATAACCGGAGAGTTGAAGGTGTGTGGTGAGTTACACGAGCTAGTAGCCGGCCATCTAACGCGAGCACCTCTCTTGGCTCAGGGAGTTGCTCCAGCGGTAACTGATGCTGTGTCTGAAATCGCGCACTTACGTAAGTGCACTTACATTGAGTGCACTTCATTATCCCTACAGTACACTTACTTATAGGCGCAGTGCTCTCATTTCTACAGTGCACTGTCAAAACAGCCTTCGCGCACCGACCGGAAATGAGTTCGCAGTTTGACGGTTTTTCTTCGTTTTTTTTTTTTTTTGCCGTTTTCCTCCTGGCGGAAAACGGCCTACCGCTAAGTTTATTTACCTATGAAATATATTAATATATATTCATTTACATATTCAATACTATTTTACATTTGTAGAGCGCGTTGGTCTCAACTGTTACTATGGTTACTCCTGTGTCCTCCATTTTTGATTCCGCCCCTTCCGCTACGTAGACAAAATGGCGGCCGTTGAGTGCGGAAAGTGTCCATCGGTGCACACTCACATTTTAGATCGTTTTGAGTGCGCCACCGCCGTATTTCCAGTGCACTGCGTTTTGGCACACTCAACGCCTTTGCGCAAAGTGCACTCAAAAAAGTAAGTGTAAGTATAGAAGTGCGCCATTTCAGACACACCATGAGCCTTCGAACAAAACACAGTGTCAATAAGGTTCTCATCCGCCCCTGAATCAATAAATACAGACAGTGGAATAGGTGACTGAGAACCGAAAAGGTGACCCTGGACAAGGATCCGAGACGGGGAGGTGGCTGAGCAAACAGTCTGGTTCACCAACGCACCCCTGGACGTTGATGAACCCCCCCTTTTCCCGTAAGCGGGCAGGAATCCACGAAATGTCCTCCCTCCCCACAGTACAAACACAGGACAAACGCGTCCTGCCAACCTGCATGGGTTCTACCCCCGGATCGGAACCGGAGGAGGTATCGAGAGGAGCCTGACGGCGAGAGGAATTAGCCCGGGCCGTGGGCCATGTGGAGGCCTCGGATTGCCCGGAAGTGCGGTCGTGTCTCTCCCTGTGCCTCTCCCTGAGCCTATTGTCCAGACGAATAGCTAAAGCAATAAGGTCCTCCAGCGAAAACGTCTCTTCTCTTACTGCTAATTCGTCTCTTAACTGGTCAGACGGACCTCTTAAAAACACGCTCCGTAAGGCCGTGTCGTCCCAGCCGCTCTCCACAGCGAGAATGCGGAAATTGAGAGCGAACTGGGAGACAGAGTCCGCCCCCTGACGAAGAGAGAGTAGTCGGCTGCTGGCCTCCTTCCCCTGGACCGGGTGGTCAAAAAACCCCCACATGTTGTCAATAAACTCCGAGTAAGAGCCGGTGAGAGTAGGACGGTTAAATGAGATAGCTACCGCCCAGTCGGAAGCTTGGCCGGACAAAAGGCTCATAACATACACCGTCTTATTTCTATCGATCGCGTACGTCAGGGGTTGCTGATTGAAAACGACATCACATTGGTGAAGGAACTGCCGACATCTGCCTAACTCCCCGGAATACCTGAGTGGGGTAGGGATAAACGGTTCGCGAGGCTGGAACAGAGGTATAACGGACGCCGCCGCAGGTGGGTCGTGGCTGGACGACGCCGCTGGTCCGAGGGGCACGGTGGGAGCGGTGAGGGACGAGACCCGAGCGAACATCTGCTCCAGACGATTCCCCAGCTGTTCCATGCCGGTTGAGAGTGAAGTTAATGCCCTGGAAACGTCTTGGAGATCGGCGTCGTGTTGACCAATTCGCACTCCTTGGGAGGAGAGCACCAGCCGGTCCCTTTCCTTCTCCGCGGGATCCATTTATGGCCAGAGTATTCTGTTAAGGTTTTGCTATAAAGGTTCTAGGATCCCAATAAGCGGAAGACAGAGGCCGGGTAGATGGAACAAGGTTTTATTCTAAGCCTCCAAACAAAAATAAAGGCAATGCGGGTCGAGGCAGGAGCGGGTAGGCGAGGTAGGCTGAGCACTGGAGACACCGGAACAACGAGGACCATCCACAGGTAAGAGATCGAGGTCTGAGGAAGAGGGTAACAAACGGTAAGAATCCAACGAACCAAAAACACGAAAAATGAACTCACTAGACGGAATAGCTACTAGTCGAGCAACGGTGAGACACTGGTACCGTGTGTGACGGAATACTCTGGCGCTGAAGTGAAGTTCGAGCCGGCCTAATAAAGGAGTCCAAATGATGAGAATCAGGTGTGTCTCGTAAGTGCCAGCTCCACTAGCCACGCCCCGCACCTACCCCCAACCAATGCCTGCGGAAGAAGACAGAGCAAACCAAGAGCAACACAAAGCACGGGGAAAAAACAAAAACACAAACTCCCCGTGTGCAAACATGAGTAAACCACGACAATTGTATTGTAATCTTTGTTTTTAAAGTGATTCGTAGCTACACTATTTGCGGTTTTGCATGAAGTTCAAACATATTTCTGTGATTTCCATGAAACCTACAATAACTAATGTTTGTATCTATTGTTCATTAAAGGTTGAATGGCGGTAATCTGTCAGAGAGAGGCTTTGAAGCTCTGGCCTCAGTTCTCAGCTCCAACTCCTCTAGTCTGAGAGAGCTGGACCTGAGTACCAATCATCTGAAGGATTCAGGAGTGAAGCTGCTCTCTGCTGGACTGGGGAGTCCACACTGTAGACTGGAGACTCTCAGGTCAGTTGGACTCAATGTGATAAATGTAATGCCTAAATGTGTGCTTCAGTATTAATTTTATACAAATATGTCTATGAAGGCTGTTCTTAAATACTGTATTTTAATCTTTGTTTTTAAATTGATTAGAAGCAAAACTATTTGCAGTTTCGCATGATGTTTAAAATATATATTTCTGTGATTTCCGTGAAACCTATAATAATTAATGTTTGTATCTATTGTTCATTAAAGTCTGAATGGCTGTCATCTGTCAGAGAGAGGCTGTGAAGCTCTGGCCTCAGTTCTCAGCTCCAACTCCTCTAGTCTGAGAGAGCTGGACCTGAGTACCAATCATCTGCAGGATTCAGGAGTGAAGCTGCTCTCTGCTGGACTGGGGAGTCCACACTGTAGACTGGAGACTCTCAGGTCAGTTGGACTCAATGTGATAAATGTAATGCTTTAGCATTGAGTCATGTTATATAAATATTTTTATGAACTTTTCTTCAATATTGTATTGTAATCTTTGTTTTTAAGTGATTAGTAGCTAAACTATTTGTGGTTTTGCATGAAGTTCAAAAGATATTTCTGTGATTTCCATGAAACCTATAATAATTAATGTTTGTATCTATTGTTCATTAAAGGCTGAATGGCTGTAATCTGTCAGAGAGAGGCTGTGAAGCTCTGGCCTCAGTTCTCAGCTCCACCTCCTCTAGTCTGAGAGAGCTGGACCTGAGTACCAATGATCTGCAGGATTCAGGAGTGAAGCGGCTCTCTGCTGGACTGGGGAGTCCACACTGTAGACTGGAGACTCTCAGGTCAGTTGGACTCAATGTGCAAACAGTCCCACCACAAGGCTCCTCATCAGAAGACCTTTAACAGATTTACATCCATTAGAGTTAGAAATCACACAGCTAAATATAGATTATTCATAAGAATAACGGTGTGTGTGTGTGTGTGTGTGTGTGTGTGTGTGTGTGTGTGTGTGTGTGTGTGTGTGTGTGTGTGTGTGTGTGTGTGTGTGTGTGTAGGTTGTCTGGCTGCATGGTCACACAGGAAGGCTGTGCTTCTCTGGCCTCAGCTCTGAGCTCCAACCCCTCCCATCTGAGAGAGCTGGACCTGAGCTACAATCACCCTGCAGGAGACTCAGGAGTTACGCTGCTCTCTGCTGGACTGGAGGATCCAGGCTGGAGACTGGACACTCTCAGGTATGGAGAGGACAGCTCACCACTCAGTGAGACAATGTCTCCTCCAAGGATTCAGCCGCCTGCTAGATGAAGTGTAACTGTAACTCATGTTGTGTAGAAAGTGATGATCCAGCAGATGATGAAGGTGAATGTTTCCATGTTTAAAGCCAACATGCTGCTCTCACTGTGTTTCCCCCCCAGTGTGGAGCATGGTGGAGTGGGGAGGCTGAGACCAGCTCTAAAGAAGTGTAAGTGTCTGTTTAGTTGGATCACAACACACTCACTATTTAGATGGACACTTCACTGATGAAGAGTCATTTATTTTAGGACACTTCTTGACAGCAAAGTATTTGATTGAAGTCCTGATCATGGGAAGACACATGGGAGCATTAACCTCTTCAGAGAGACAATGGGTGGACATGACTCTTAAGGCCGCGGTATACTCGCCGCTCCCAAGCTGTTGCGCGACAATGTGACGTCACGGGAGGACGGTAACTATTTATACTCGCGCTGGCGGCCGCGACAGTAGTTGCAGTCTTCTCCTGAACAGAGGTGGCGCCACTGAGGAAAGGCGACCGACTATTCTATTTCTACGCAGTAGAAGAAGAGATATGCTAATACTGGCACCGCTGTGTCTTCATTAGAATAGTTCACCGGGATGTCTCTCACTATACAGCATTATGTCTTATTATTATATATTATATTACTTTACATTGCTATTATTCTACATCACTGCCCCACCTGGTCAGCCATCAACAGTCCAGTGTATGGCAGCAGTTCTCATATGAAGAGTGTTTGTAAGCATCCATCTTAATAACTTAGTGATTATCTTATATACTTTTATTTTATAACTTAATGCCGCTTTGAGATACCACAACCACAGTAGACAGCACTTACGTAAAACCGGTTTATTAGCGAATGAATATAGGCCTACACCACACAATAAAATAGAACATATAAAGGAAGAAGCCTTAGCAACAAGGCGCATTACAATGTGCCTTCGAACTCGTCCGTGTTTGTTTCCGCTTTGTCGCGCAGCGCTGAAAAAAAAAGAGAGGGGCGCGACACGGCGTGACCGGCCAAAATCCTGTCGCGCCAGCGAGATCTACGTCATTTTGACTTCACAATGGCGCGCGACAGCTTGGGAACGGCGAGTATACCGCGGCCTTTACTGTGCGTTCACACCGAAAGCGCACAAAGAGGAAAATGATCCCGGAAGTCATTCATTGTGTATTGGGAGTCAGGCGGACAAAGAGGGAAAAGAGGAATAGGCGGAGGCGGGTGGACTCGGCGACTTAGGAGGATAAAAAAAGTTAAAAATCCTCCAACTTTATGTAAATGAGCTATGAGGCGTCTAGGAGGGAAAGGTGGAAAATCCATCGATAGCCAATGGGTGTGTCTCGTTCTGCCGTGGTCCCTCGGTCAGATCTGTCCCAGAGAACAACCCGCGAAACTTTAGTTCCTACCAAACATTCGTTCCGAGATGTCGCTGGAAATGCTGATTGCTGCCGTAGCAGAACACCTCTATGATGTCCTCTATGATTTGACATTACATTTGGCAAAATCAGTGTTTATTTGGGATGATCATTTCCCTAAATATGATTGGGGAGTAAGTAAGCGATAATGCCGACGAGGTGTCCATTAACAGAAATGAATGGACGACGCGGAGGCGTGAACCGTCCGACGCGAAGTGCCATGGTCACTTAGGAAATAATGAAATATGTAATCAATTAATAATACTTTAATGTGTTTTAGAGTTAAAATCATGAGGGTTTTTTATTTTTACAAGTCGAGCGGACTATTTAATATCTCCGGTATGCAGGCGTTGCCAAGCAACGAGGCCATAGCGTCAACGTCTTTCCTAGGTGTACGTTAACACTTTTTAACCTCCACCCTCCAGCCAATCAGAATCCAGTATTCACCCAGACCATGGTATAATTGGGGAGTAATTCTGTTTTTAATGAATTTATCAAGTAACTTTCCATCAAGTAACTTTCCGTGATCAACGGTGTCGGTAAATGGGCTGTGCTACAGCAGTAGTGGTGTTTAGCGCGTGTGGTGCGCTGGCCCTTTAAATTAAAAAAAAAAGCAAGAACGCATTCTGAAGGGGACAAAAGCGACAAAAGCGACTCGGGTGGAGTGGACAAGGCGGAGTCCTCTTTGTGTGCTTTCGGTGTGAACGCACAGTTAGAGGGACACTTTGACACCGTGGGCAGTAACAACAAGGGAGACAAAAGGTGAGGGGAGTGACCTGGCCATGGCCAAGGCCAGGTTCATTAGCATCACACTAAGGGGGGAAGTGGACATGTCTGCAAGGACGCAAGACAACTAAGGGATCTGCACAAGAAAGAAGTGAGGAGATGCATGGCCTCCACACTTCCTGGCTACAGTGGAGATGCCAATGCTACTAACTGAACACCTTTTAACTGGAGAGAGGAAGGAGCTATTTCTAGTGGCAGAGAGACTTTATACAAAGGCTTATTTAATGAACTATATATTATAGCAGCCTATATATGTGATGTGGTGTATAGTTCATATACTCCACCACATCCATCCACACAGCAGTAGGTGACGTCCGCTCATGAAGACCTCATGTATCTTCTAGTAATATTGTGAGCATCCCAGTGAATGGTCCGTGTATAAACGGTGTAGTGGTCTTAAAGTGTTTTCTGAGCCAGTAGAGGGCGAGCTCCAACGCAGCGCATCAAGTCACTCACAGTTTGGTGGTTTCCACCTGGAGGCGGAGATGATGGAGATGAGGAGATGTTAGAACTGAATATAAAGTCAGCAGTGACGCGGGCATTGTACCGGACCGTTGTGTATTCCATATTTCATAAATCACAACATGTATATACACTACACATACATGTTGTGTGTATTGTGTACATATACATGTACATGGATGTATAATGTGTGTGTAGTGTTAATATTGTGGGAGGAGATGCAGTTCATATATTTTTCTAGGTTTCAATGTTTTGACAGACGGCCACTCACACACACATGGGATTTGAATGAACTTTAACTTTAATGATCTTATAAACGATACGCACTGTGGCTTATAAAAGTCACAGCACACTATTCCACTATAGTACCTATCATAGGATATATGTTTGTTATTCTGTGTTAATGTTGATGATGATGATGATGATGATGATGATGATGATGATGATGATGATGATGATTAAACATCTAAACATCATAATCATCTAACAACACTAAACATCACATCATGTTCATCACCTGCTCATCCTGCTGATTACTAACACAATACAAGTTGGATCTGGGAGACTTTTGGATCGGTCTCTTCAGGACAAATGCCGGTTCAGTCGGTTTGCATCACATCAAACCGGTTTAGGCCGGTGCACCGGACCGGACCGGAAAACCGGGAATGGACCTTCAGCCCCTAATCATGTCTTGTTCTCCCCTCAGATGCCTGTGGACTCACACTGGACCCAAACACAGCCCACAGACGTCTCTCTCTGTCTGAGGACCTCAGGGAGGTGATGAGGGTTGGAGAGGATCAGTCTCATCCTGACCACCCAGACAGATTTGACTCCAGGGTCCAGGTGTTGTGTAGAGAGGGTCTGACTGGCCGCTGTTACTGGGAGGTGGAGAGGAGAGGAGGTGTTGAGATAGGAGTGACATACAGAGGAATCACAAGGAGAGGAGAGGGTGGTGACAGCAGGCTTGGACAGAACAACAAGTCCTGGTGTCTTTATTGTACTGATGGTGGTTACTCTGCCAGTACAACGGTAGTTCAAACATCCATCCCTCTCCTCCCCTCTGACTCCACCAGAGTAGGAGTGTTTCTGGACCGGCCTGCTGGCTCTCTGTCCTTCTACAGAGTGTCCCCAGGTGTAGGAGGGTCCTCACACACACTGACACACATCCACACCTTCTGGACCACATTCACCCAGGAGGACCTCCTCCCTGGGTTTGGGTTGGGGTTCTGGTTTAGGTTATATGGTTCTGGTTCTGGTTCCTCAGTGTCTCTGTGTGAGTTGTAGTTTATGATCATCTCACCGCCAAACATCAGAGCAGAAATGACGTCACGCAACTAACACACGCTTTGGTAAACTGCCAAAAACTATCCAATGTAGGAATAGGGAATCGATCTGTAATGTATTGATTACCTATTGTTGATGATCAGTTCATTATTGTATTGATTACCTATTGTTGATGATCAGTTCATTATTGTATTGATTACCTATTGTTGATGATCAGTTCATTATTGTATTGATTACCTATTGATGATCAGTTCATTATTGTATTGATTACCTATTGATGATCAGTTCATTATTGTATTGATTACCTATTGATGATCAGTTCATTATTGTATTGATTACCTATTGATGATCAGTTCATTATTGTATTGATTACCTATTGATGATCATTTCATTATTGTATTGATTACCTATTGATGATCAGTTCATTATTGTATTGATTACCTATTGTTGATGATCAGTTCATTATTGTATTGATTACCTATTGATGATCAGTTCATTATTGTATTGATTACCTATTGATGATCAGTTCATTATTGTATTGATTACCTATTGATGATCAGTTCATTATTGTATTGATTACCTATTGATGATCAGTTCATTATTGTATTGATTACCTATTGATGATCATTTCATTATTGTATTGATTACCTATTGATGATCAGTTCATTATTGTATTGATTACCTATTGTTGATGATCAGTTCATTATTGTATTGATTACCTATTGATGATCAGTTCATTATTGTATTGATTACCTATTGATGATCAGTTCATTATTGTATTGATTACCTATTGATGATCAGTTCATTATTGTATTGATTACCTATTGTTGATGATCAGTTCATTATTGTATTGATTACTTATTGTTGATGATCAGTTCATTATTGTATTGATTACCGTGTTGCAGGTCGCGTCTCAGCCTATCAGAGAAATTAATATTCATGAGCAAGCTACAACCTTTGTCTGAACTGGTCTGGGTCTGAACTGGTCTGGGTCTGAACTGGGCCGGGTCTGAACTGGTCTAGGTCTGAACTGGGCCGGGTCTGAACTGGTCTGGGTCTGAACTGGTCCGGGTCTGAACTGGGCCGGGTCTGAACTGGTCCGGGTCTGAACTGGGCCTGGTCTGAACTGGTCTAGGTCTGAACTGGACCGGGTCTTAACTGGTCTGGGTCTGAACTTGGCCGGGTCTGAACTGGTCTGGGTCTGAACTGGTCTGGGTCTGAACTGGGCCGGGTCTGAACTGGTCCGGGTCTGAACTGGGCCTGGTCTGAACTGGTCTAGGTCTGAACTGGGCCGGGTCTGAACTGGTCTGGGCCGGGTCTGAACTGGTCTGGGTCTGAACTGGTCTGGGTCTGAACTGGGCCGGGTCTGAACTGGGCCTGGTCTGAACTGGGCCTGGTCTGAACTGGGCCGGGTCTGAACTGGGCCGGGTCTGAACTGGGCCGGGGTCTGAACTGGGCCTGGTCTGAACTGGTCTAGGTCTGAACTGGTCTGGGTCTGAACTGGGCCGGGTCTGAACTGGGCCGGGTCTGAACTGGGCCGGGTCTGAACTGGTCTAGGTCTGAACTGGGCCGGGTCTGAACTGGCCGGGTCTGAACTGGTCCGGGTCTGAACTGGTCCGGGTCTGAACTGGGCCTGGTCTGAACTGGTCTAGGTCTGAACTGGGCCGGGTCTTAACTGGTCTGGGTCTGAACTGGGCCGGGTCTGAACTGGTCTGGGTCTGAACTGT
>JAOPHQ010004799.1:0-13509 GCA_030340625.1 Merluccius polli | reverse complement strand
GCTGTTTAAAAAGGGACGCCCCCTCTTTGTGTCCAGTGTTCTCTGTGGCGTATGGAAGGCTCTTTGTCCCCCTGCTTTCATGTGCCCACACAATGGCCGGGGCCGTTTGAAACACAACAGTAGATGAACTGCACTGACAGTGTATTAAACTCTGATGAATTGCCTGTGCGAGGCATAGATCAATGTCCTTCAACCCCTTAGCACACAGTGGGCCCGGGCCTTGTCTTGGTTAAATGGAACAGGTTGCTGGCTGGATGGCCGGCCTTTTGAAAAGCGCCTGATTATATTCATGTTTTGTTGAAGCAGAAGCCTTTATAAAATGTGTAAATCACGTTGGGGCTGAAATGGAGGGCCTGTTTTGTCTCTTCCATTCAGGGGGTTGACATTGTGCGTCTGTCTGCAGTTTGATGTAGATATGCGATACTTTTCATGCCGATCCAAGTAAGGAGCCATGTATGGAGGTTTTCTGCGTGTGCATTTTGGAATAGACACACTAAAAGATTGTTTATCCCAATGTATTTTTTGGAAAAACCCTTCCTCCTCATTCAGTTTAAACAGCCAATATCTACAAAATCCAATACAGAACCACTGTCCCTGCATTTAAATCTATGTTCAAAGAGGAGTAGCCTGTACTCCTAGTCCTCCACCTCAACGCTCAGAAGCATCCCGTTGGTTTCACAAACATACTTGAGATGTCTGATTGCCAAAAGGCTGGCGGACTACCTTTGACCCCTTAATGACTTATCCCCTCTGAAGGGGGCTTAGGGCGGCCTGTTTACACAGATCACAGCCCCAGCCACTTAAGAAGAACAACAGGGCTGCACCGCTGAGCCTCTGGGGCCACTCCCACAGGGAATAGCCTCTCCACCAGCACCATGGCCAGCCAACCTCACCCACCTAGAGATCAATCACAGGTGGCAGGGAGAAGACGCAGACCCCCACTGGGGAGAGGGGTTAGTCTCGCATGTGGTGGTGCATTGTGTAAAGCAGCAAAGATGGCGTTGCTTACACACTAATGGAAAAGAATAAAAAAGGACATACAGGGGATTTCCTCTGCGGCATGCGAAGGAGGATTTATTGGTCAGCCTATCTCCGAGGTGCTATAAAACGAGAGATGTTTCAGCACCACAAACTGTACATTGTGTCTTGCGCTGTGATGTGCAGCATGTGTGTGTGTGTGTGTGTGTGTGTGTGTTTACTTTAAACCCCAAAAGTTCAGTTTGAACTGACTCTCCCCATTCTGCTGTAGGTGTGGTTCAGCAACAGGCGTGCCAGGTGGCGCAAGCAGGCGGGAGCCAATCAGCTGGCGGCATTCAACCACCTGCTCCCTGGAGGCTTCCCACCCACGGGCATGCCATCCTTACCCACCTACCAGCTCCAAGAGTCCAGCTACCCCGGCAGCACACTGGCCCAGGGTAAGACCAAGAGCACCACGACCGACCCAGACCCAGAACCAGCTATTTCCATCCTTTATGTCTTCTAGGGGGAATATAGAAAGTGTAGCACGCAGAAGAAATGAACGGGGTTTAATCTAATTCAGTGGTGGCTGTGGGTGGGGGGGTGGGTGGCTCTTTGCTGCTTTCCTATGTGCAGTATGTCTTCTATATTTGCTGCGGATGTTAATTCAATTGAAGCATCATATATGGATGGACCATGTGCTACATGACGGTTGCATACAGCTAGTCGTTATCTATACAACAAGTTCTTTGTTACCAAGCACCGAGACATGAATTCTCCTTTAATTAATTTTACAACAGCAGGGGCATGTATTTCCTGACAAATGTGTGTGTGTGTGTGTGTGTGTCTGGTATTTTATTGTGTGCCTCAGAATTGCTTGGAATTTAAAAATCAAAAGATAACGTAACATATTTTCTTAATATAGAAACATACGCCTGTTGTTCCTCTGTTTAACATATCTTGGTTTTGTGTGTGTGTGTGTGTGTGTGTTGTGCGTGTCAGACGGCAGCAGTACGTTGCACAGACCCCAGCCCCTGCCCCCGTCCTCCATGCACCAGGGCGGCCTGTCCGCGGACAGCGGCTCAGCCTACGGCCTCTCGTCCAACCGCCACGGCTTCTCCAGCTACTCCGACACGTTCATGAGCCCCGCCGGCTCCGGGAACCACATGAACGCCGTTGGCAACGGGCTTTCCCCACAGGTGGGTCCCACGTCTGCATGCAGCGGTGGCACGTTCGAGGTGTGTTTGTGGTTTGCTGTGTGTTGAAGACACAAGTGCGTCGTTAGTGCGTCACTTCGCACACCAACCCTATTCTACTTCCTCCTCCTCCTCCTCCTCCTCCTCCTCCTCATCCCGAGTAAGTCATCTTCAACTGCAATTAAAATTCATCCAAATGTACGTTGGGAAAAGGCGGGGGAAAGAAACTGCCAGTGTGGGCTTTCAGTCGTTGCCTTTAAACCCCTGGATTTAATCTGGCAACTCTAATTTGCTACATTCATAAAACAATTGGATTAACATCAACAAATTAAAATTCATCTTGATACCACGGCAACTGCTTGCGCCGCTCCAAACAGCCGGGCTGACTTGACTTTCCTGGGACGCTGAAATCCTCGCACATCACAGTAGCAACACATGCACATGAAATAATTAGCTCAAGCTTATAGATGTAGCCCCTTAATCTCCTTGAAGTAATTGTCTGCAGCTGGAAGATTTCATTACTATGTGTGATTTCCCTTCGTCTCTCTCTCTCTCTCTCTCTTGCTCTCTCTCTCTCTCTGTGCTATGGCTGTAGCGCCCTGCTAGCAGCAGGAAGCTCGGTGCTTAGGTTTAGTGTATGTACAGCCATGCTAGACATCTGTTCTGTCCTCAGTTCCCCCTGTAGGGTCATGTATGTTACCTGCTCCCGCTTCCCCTTCCTCTGTGACCTGCAGGGATTACACAGCGGTAGCGGCATTACTCTCCCCGTAATTAGATTCCATGTTTTTCTGCTAATTGCAGTTTAGAAATAGAGCCGCCCCTTTAACGCCAGCCGTGTCTCCTCCTGTCACAGAAAATGCATTTTGTTCGACACTCTCAGTGCGGGGTGAGCTGCCTGCGCAGGTTTGCGTGCGCGCGCCGTCTCTCTTTTTTCGCGAAAAAATCCAGCGGGTTCCGCGTTATCCTCTTTGGGCACCGCCATTAATGAGCGTTTAAAATGCGACTCTATGGTAAGGGTTGAGTCTTAAGTAGCGCAGAAAGCAAAATGATTTGTATTGATGCAAATCGTATGTGCGGAGTGAATTATACACAATTACCCATCAATACTGGCCAGTCTTGCCCACCCTCACCAACAACATGTAGTTAACAGGCAGAAAATAAGATTGAAATGGTGTGTAAAGAGTTGAAAATGAATTTCAATGCCGCATTTGTCCACAATTACCCCCTCGTTCACACGTGTTATATTGGGAGGGTTTTCTCACCCCCTCCCAGTTCCTTCAAATATTTCTGAAAGCAGATTGAAAACATTCTCGGTATTACCCTCTTTCTTCAGAGAAGAAAGAATTAAGGATTTTGTGACATAAAAGAGATTTCCTCTCCCGCTGAAGCTGTGGAGGATAACATGGAGTCTCACAGCGTCTTTGATTGTTATTGGTGGTGCAGGGGCTTTAGCCGCTAATGCTCTCGCTGCTAACCTGCGAGGAAACACACACCAGGAACATGCACTCTATTTTATTATTACGACGATCATTGTTATTATTAATGGCTCTCCTTAATGCTATGACTCCTCACTGCCTGCGCTGCCTCTCCACTGTAGGATATCAAGCATGTGTCCGGGTGACAAATAATTCCTTTCAGTACGGATTTGGACGCCTTAAGAGCGCCAAGCATTAGGCATAGGCCTATGAGGTTTTTGTATAATAACTGTGTTCATTTTTTTTTTTTACTTAAGCTTACGTATTTACAAAAATATATTTATACCTAGTTTAGTAAAAAAAAAATTATATATATATATATTTTTTTCAATAATATAATATAAATATAATGACAATAATTATTAGCCTACAATAAGTGCAATTAATGACATTTTTTAAACATCTACGTATTTTTGCAAAGCCTTTGGGATGCAGCTAGGAAATGTAAATATGTTTACTTTGCTCAGATTGCTATGCCATGTGGCATTCCAACCATTTCCTCAGCAGGGAGATACATGTCCTCTCTGACAGTGGAGCAAGAGTTCAATCTTTTCCTTAGTTCCCTGCTGTGCAGCCACTCACACACTCTCCTCTACCTCCCCCTCTCCCTCTCCCTCCCCCTCTCCCTCTCCCTCCCCCCTCTCTCTCGCCCCCTCTCCCTCTCCCTCTCCATCCCCCTCGCTCTCTCCCTCTCCCTCTCTCTCTCCCTCCCCCTCTCCCTCTTCCTCCCCCCTCTCTCTCTCGCCCCTCTCTCTCGCCCCCTCTCCCTCTCCATCCCCCCTCTCCCACTCCCCTCTCTCTCTCCCGCCCCCCCTCTCCCTCTTCCTCCCCCCTCTCCCTCTCCCTCTCCCCTCTCCGTCTCCCTCTCTCTCTCACCCCCTCTCTCTCCCTCTCCCTCTCCCTCTCCCTCCCCCCTCTCCCTCTTCCTCCCCCTCTCCCTCTCCCTCTCCCTCTCCCTCTCCCTCATACCTATGCCACACACCCATATGGTCATGGTAAAAAAAAGCACTTATAAAAAATAAATGTACAGAGTAAACAAACCATCTTCTGGAACGCCATGCTTTGCTCGCTGTTAAACAATAGCTCCCTCATCTCAGGGAAAATGCCTTTCCAGTGTGGGAAATATGTTGTTGATATGTGCTACCTTGCAAAGGTGTGTATTTATATAGATATATATATATATAAAGTGGATTTTTACACTCCTGTGTAATGGAAAAAGCAATACAAAGACACTCTTCATCGAGATGGAAATGAGAATTTGATATTGTACACCGTCTGTTTGGAGGAGATATGCTTGTGCATCAGTACTGTGTGTGTGTGTGTGTGTGTGTGTGTTTGTGCGTGTGTGTGTGTGTGCGCGTGCGCTATTTTCTGTCGAGTCTGGCATTGATGGCCTAGTGCTAACTGGTAAAGATTGACAAAAAAAATGTCCCTGATTCCCAGTAAATAGGCTGTGGTGGCATGGTGCCAAGTCCTGTAATGGAATCCTGCAGCGTTCGGCGTTCCCGACAGGTGCTCCCGTCCGTCCCAATCCCATAACCTATCCCGACGGCACACATTTTCCCATTACCGCCGGGGGAAAGCTATCCACCGCTTGTTGCTGTGCTGGGATGTCGGTTTGGCTGGTTTCGGTAGAGGTTCTGTAAAAAAAAAAAAAAAAAAAGGAAAAGGGAGGGAAATGGAGGTGAAGCTATGCTTGGCTGGACAGATGAGGGCAGGAATGGGTTTTTGTTGTTGGTGGTGGTGGTGGTGGTGGTGGTGGTGGTGGTGAGGTTTGTTCATTTGAGGGCACAGTGAGAGAATAGGTTATAAGGTGTAGTTAAGGTCGGGTCAAGGACTGGGATGAGGACAGACGCTTCTCTCTCCTTCTGAACTTTGAGTCAAGTGACCGACTGACTCAAGCTTTGATTTTTACATTGCTTTGATTGCACCGCGTGTTTTTTCCCCCGGTATTGGTGTCATATCATACATATTTTAATACATCTCCTGAAATAATGAGTATTTTAATGCAGCAGAACATAAGGGAATAGATTGACGCTTTACGACGGTTAAGAGCACTCAAGCGCCTCGCCTAAGTTGTTCTTTGAAGCCCTTTTGTGGGTGTTTTGTCATGTTTGGCAGGCTATAGGGCGCACTACTTCATTACTGCATGACAGGGACACCTGCTGGGGAGAGAAGGGGGAAACAACTGCTCTTGAGGACCTGCTGAGACCGGCGGCTCACAGACGCTTTAGAGCAGAAATAAGAAGAACAGCCAGTGGTGCGGGAGATACGCGTGGAGCACAAGCTGTTGTTCGGGGGAAACGGGTCTAATGGTTTTACAAGAGAATAGCCTTTTTTTCTCTCGCGGGATACAATATGTGAAATAGGCCGCTGTTTATAAAAGTGGTTGATGCCGATGGCCAACAGTGGTTTGGAAGACAATAGCTGGTGGTTATACGTGGCGATAGGGATCTTTGTATTATATCCCGCTGACGGTATTGGTATTGCAAACAAATGATTTGATTGTTTGGATTGCGGTGGTCTGCAACTTTTCAGAAATTCTTTTAATTGTTTTATTTAGCCGTTTTATAATTGTTTTGTGTTTAGGAATGGTATGGGTACGGGTGTGTGTGTGTGTGTGTGTGTCTGTGTGTTTTTGTGTGTATTTGAGGAGGGCCTTTGGGCTGTATGAGTGGGCTGGGCCTTTACACTCACACACACACAGAAACACACACACACACACACACACACACACGCCCGTGCGCGCGTGGTGTACGCGGGATCAGAGGAACAGCGGCGCTCACCCCTCTGCCTGCCTTTGATCCGTGTCCCCGGGCCTGCCTGCCCGCACGCCACAGCAGCAGCAGCAGCAGAACACCACGCACACGCCGACGCTGCCGCGCGCGCCAGCGACGCCCCACAACTGTCTGAGCGAGATAAGCCAGGGGACGCTCCGAACCGCCCACCATACTGCCGCTCTTCTATTAGCGAGCACAGACGCCGCCTTTAAAAACACCATGAATTATATTTAAGAAGCCGGGGCCCAGCCGCTGCCAAAAAAAAAAACAAATGGAGAGAGAGAGAGAGAGAGAGAGAGAGGGGGGAGAGGGAGAGGGGGGGAGAGAGAGAGAGAGACTCTACAGTGCTCCGCAACTCCCTCTCGGACTTCTAACAAGACATTTTTCCACCTGAATACCAATAAGAGGAGAGGGAAGGGGGGTGTGGGTGGTGGTGGTGGTGGTGGGGGGGGGGGTGGCATGGGGTGGGTTCATGTATTCCCCCGCATTATTAAAAACTTTGCATTAAGCCTCACACTGGGCACCGTTTCAGCTGGCACGCTCCACTGACAACAAATCAAAGAGGATGAGCACATAGCCCTGCATTCACAGCTCTGCCACTCGCAGTGCAAGTGGGGGAATACATACTGGTTAATTAGAACTCCCATTAAAACAAATACTGTTTCAATTTGGCAAGTATAGAAAAAATAGATGTAAGAGGCTTTTAGTTTGGAAAAAAACGGAGAAAAAAAAACCAGACCTGCTGTTGGCAGCTGCCAAGTAAATCAAGGGACTGTAAATCGTAACCAGTGGCTACACTGTTTTAGAACAGATTATTAGTGGTAGCTGTTGTTTCGCAACACTTCTGAACTCGGAGGAGAGATTTTCTTTCACAAATTCACATTTCGCGTTACGAAGGGCTCCCTTATGCTACGCTGGTCTACCAAAGGACATTTCGATGTATATAATATAGAATATTATGTCAGCCAAGACATAGTATATTCTTCTTTTTTAAGTTCTATTAGACTTATTTTGGTGTCAAAGCCATATATTTGCGGAGCTGAGTCATTTATTGATGCAGGTACTGTATGGCGTGGCGTACCAGGTGCGCTCCATGGACATTTGTTGCTCTCCTAATTTTGCAGCCATTTTCAGTTCACCCCAAAATGATTTTCTGACATGTATTTATAATCTATTTTTTCACCTATAAACCTCCCTTCCCTCTATTTGGCTTCTTGTCACGATGCTTTGCCAGTGGTGCTTCTTCTCTCTTTCTCTCTCTCCCTCTCTTCTATCTCTCTCTCCCTCCCTCTCTTCTTTCAATCTCTCTCTCCCTCTCCCTCTCTTATTTCTCTCTCTCTCTTTCCCTCCCTCTCTTCTCTCTCTCTCTCTCTCTCCCTCTCTCTGGCTTTCCCTCTATCTTCCCCTCTTCTTGCTCCACCTCTCTCTCTCCCCTGGAGAGCCAGCTCTTTTGCCCAGATGAAAGGCTACGGCGGACAATAAAAATGCTATTTAAATGCAAGGGTGTTTGTGTGCGGCTAAGAGATATTTCCCTGCAGAAAGTGAGCTGCCGCATCCTGATAAATAGCAAATATAAGGGAATATGATTTACATTTATCTCGCAGAGGCAGCCAATATGAATTTCACTAAATCCTAGAAGATGGGGGATTTAAGCGGGAGTCGACTGAGACTGATTCACATGCTGTGTGTCCCACGCAGTTGGAATGCCTATAAGTTAGAGAGAGAGAGACAGAAGGAGGGAGAGAGAGAGAGACAGAGACAGAGAGAGACAGAGAGACAGAGAGAGAGAGAGACAGAAGGGGAGAGAGAGAGAGAGAGAGGGGTATTGCCTCCAGTAATGCACAACCATGGACATCGATCCTATCTAACATACCAATTACACACAAACACACCCTGTGTCACATGCTTAAGTTTCCATTGCAGAGGTACTGTGGCATGACAACACCCGCCCACCGCTTCAATGTTTATTAAATAACGACAGCCGCCCCCATACCTCATATTAATACGCCACTATAATTCTGTCCTCCATTGATATCATAGCTGTATTTATGAAGTGAGCTGTTAGTGATTTAGGAGTGTGTAAGTATCCTTCAGGCCTCTCGTAATGGCTGGCTGTCCAGACAGGTGAAGTGTGTGCGTGTGTGTGTGTGTGTGTGTGTGTGTGTGTGTGTGAGAGAGAGGGGGGGGGGGGGCTAGGGGGCTGACCTGTGTCTCTGGGCTAGCAGGTCAGAGTGCAGGGGGGGGGGGGGGGGGGGGGCGGTGAGGGGGTAATGGGCCGCTGGGGAGAGAGTGGGGTCAGAGCGCTGTGAACCTGCCCACTAGCCAGCGGTTCTGGTGTGTTCCTCCAGCCTCATGTGGTTGCCGTTAGTTCCAGATGCCACCCTGACAGGTGCAGTGTCGTGATTAATACCCTCTCCTCTCTCGGACTCTCGCTCTGTCTCTCTCTCTCTGTCTCTCTGTCTCTCTGTCTCGCTGTCTCTCTGTCTGTCTCTGTCTCTCTGTCTCTCTCTCTCTCTCTCCCAACCCTTCCCCTCCCAACCCAACCCATCCACCCTCCCATCATTCTGTCCATCTTCCTCTTCTTCTCCGTCTCTCTTTTTTTTTCTTCTTCATTTCGCGAGTTGGGAGCTAAAGGGTTCATGTTGGTCCCCCTGTGGCCCCTGGCTGTTTCCATGGGAGAATTTTCTTTTTTTTTTATTAAATAATTTCCAACTCCCAAAACTGTGCTGTTGGCCATTTTACCAAAGTAGCCAGCATCATAGTATTGCTGCAATACATAAAACATCAGCTTTGTCAGCTCCTCGTGTGCTGTTGCCCTCTCTCTCTCTCTCTCTCTCTCTCTCTCTCTCTCTCTCTCTCGGTGCGGTCCTCAGCTGGCTGTGTCATGCAGAAGCTCTATGCTCTCAGTCTCCAGCTGAGAGCTATTTCACTATTTATTTACATGTAATTATGGCTATGAGGTGCAGATATTAACACTGTCAACAACAATTTGACCTGACATTTTTCACTAGCTCTGGCCCCTGCTGCTTTGTGCAAGCAAATCCTCCTCTCCTCTCCTCCCTCCCTCCCTCCCTCCCTCCCTCCCTCCCCTCTCTTTCTCCCTCGCTTTTCTCCCCTCCTAACACACACACACACACACACACTGCCCCGCTGAAACCACTCTCCTGGAATCAGAAAATTTGCCGTTTAATTTAGTAGAGGCGTCAGTGCAAAGTGGGGAGGGTGGAAGTGTGTGCTGTGTGTGTGTGTGTGTGTGTGTGTGTGTGTGTGTGTGTGTGCGCACGTGTGTGCATGTGTGTGTGTGTGTTTAATGGGGGGCTCTCTTGTTCCCAGTGGCTGAATCCATCCCATAGTTACTCAAGCATATCACTAGCAGAGAATAGAGGAGTGCTCTCCACACGTTCTCCAATTGCAGCCCAATAGACGGCATATTAACCTCTGGTTAGTGCGGGGGGGGGGCCGGCCTGCAGTACACCCAGGCAGGGAGGCCTCTCCCTGGGTAATATAAGCAGCTGTGCTCCACTGAATGTGGGGCTAGTAGCAGTTTGCTGTTCCCTCCATCAAAACTATATTTCTAAATAACTTAAACAACAGCTATACAAACAAGTATATAGACCGCAATAATGTGTACGTTTTGAAATTAGTTTGAAATTGAGTTTTCTCCATAGGGGGCCTGTTTTTGTGTTGTTTTGTGTGCTTGCCTTGTGTGCGTGTGGATTTCCGTGTGTGTGTTGTGTGTTGTGTGTCGTTGTGTGTGTGCTGGCCCATCGTACTGAGGAGTGACAGCTTGTTCCTGTGCCCGATAATCATCCTCATCTGTGGTCGCCTTGTCAACGCCCAGATTCTGTCATTGCCAATCAGCCACTTAATTGAACACAATTAGCAGCCGCACCACCCACCCCCCCCCAACCCCACCCCACCCCCTCCCCTCCCCGCTGCATTCTTCAAAAGCCTATTTTCTCCCCCCAGCTCTCTCCCCCTCTGCCTCCACCGCCGTCTCTCTCTCCCGGTGCCGGAAGGAAGACACTTTTCAGCTTTTATTAACGCGCTGCGGCCAATTAACGCGGTGACACGCAGGGGCCGGAGCCCGTCATCTGCTGCCTGCCCCCCCCCCCCCCACGTCCCCCACCCCCCCGACGCCACCCCCACCGTGTCCAAACTGCTCTAATTCAATTTATGCAATCACTGTTATTTTTAAATAGTCATTTTGTCTGTTCAGATGAGGGGCCCTCACTGCCCGCTGGGCCGGCCCTCTCATCTAAAGGAGGGGGGGGGAGAGCGGGGGTGAGGGGCGGGGGGGGGGGGGGGGGGGTGTGGGGTGGGTGGGACATTCCAGGGAGCAGAAGTCTTTTGACATTGAAAGAGAGCCACCCTGATGTTTTTTTAAGCTTGCTTTTCTTCTTTCCCTATTTATTTATTTATTTTAAAAATTAAGGTATTCACTTTTTTTTTTTTTTTTTGCTTGACTGATTCGATTTTTTGTGAGTTTGTATGTATGGCTTTTTTTTTTTTTTTTTTGGAGGGGGACGGGGGGTGGGGGGAAGTAAAAGCAGCACGAGATCTCCAAATAATAACTTTTCTACCACATGATATTTTTCAATAATCTCCAATTTCTCCCTACTCTGAAAGTCAAGACAATTACCGGAGCCCATATCAGGCTCAGCCCTCTCTCTGAGAATTACCCACAGCTCTCTGTCCCCCCGTCATTATGCCCGCCGGGCTGGCCTTCAAATATTGATCGGGGGAAAATTCAGTGGCATCACCGGGGATCTGTAATCGCCGTCTGCCGGGGCGGCTATCGGCGGGGCCCATCAGCCGCGCGGTGCGCCGGGGCCGCTCTGCAGCGCGCAGATAACTTCCAGACATTCGGAGCGCTTATTCTTCTGCCTGGCTTTGCCCCGGTGACCTCTGCTGCCTAACTTAAAGGTACATCTCGGGGGCATTTGATTTGGGCAGAACGGGGGGGGCGGGGTGTGGGGGTGGTGGGGGGGGCAGAGCTATCGGTGACAGAGGAACTAATCCAGTCTTGCGCAGATTAAGAGTGTTTGTGGAGTGGGGTGTGTTGGCGCCGGTGGAAGGGAACAGAAGGAGCTGCTGCTGCTGCTGCTGCTGCGGCTGTGGCTGCTGCTGCTGCTGTGGCTGCTGCTGCTGCTATCAGCTCTCCAGGCAGACTGCAGCCCTCAGGCCAGCCCAGTCCTGCTGCAGGAGGCTTTGTACCCTCTGTACACTCTCCTCTCTCTCTCTCTCACACACTCTCGCTCACTTTTTTAACTGTTCTCGCCTCAGTATCCACCCCCACCCTCATCCACCCACGGCCCGTACCCCCTGCTGTGCTGTCACCAGCCCACTGCCGCCTCCGCCGCCGCCACCACCACCTTCCTTTCTTCCTTCCTTCCTTCCGCTTTTCTAGAGACATATCATATTTTCTTGGTTTCAGCCATATTATTTTAATGTAGCGTTAAGTCCCCCAACTGACCCCCCCCCCCCCCCCCCACCCACTCCCACCCTTCCCCTTCCCATGAGCCCACTTGTTCCAGGCAGGTGTGAGAGGGAAGCCGAGCAAAAGAAGAAGTGTTGTGTTTGTGGTTTTGCTTGAATGTTGAAGATGTGTTTATTTATTTATACATGTATTTATTTTTCTGCGTGTACTTTTTGACCTGTTTTGCCCTCTTGTTAGAAACATTAATTTTCTTGTACTTGGTGTGTCTCTGAGCTCGGCGCCGTTGGAGTGGAGACGTTTTTTCACTGGAAGGGACGCTATAACAAAGAGCCGCTCGTCAGCCATTCACTGAAACAAAGCAAAAAAAATGTAACGTGTAAAAAAAAAAAATTATCTCGTCACAAAAGAGCCCCTTTTTTGTGTCTCAAATGTGCTGTTTATTTATCTGAAAGGATGCACATTGTATCAATTTGCACTTCTCCGTTCGGTCTGCCGCGGGCTGGCGAGGGGCTCAGAAGTTGAGAGAATTAATTACTTTTTTTTTTGTATTATTATTTGTAAAGTAATCTGTCTGTAGAGGAGGAGAGGAAGAGGGGGGTGTTCAGGGTGTGTGTGTGTGTGTGTGTGGGGGGGGGGGGGGGGGGGGGGTTGGGGGGGGGGTGTAGGGGAGGGAAGAGAAGAGGCCCTCGAGCATTGTCCTTTAAACTAGGTCCTGCCGCACATTATCTCCCAGAGCAGCATTCATACAAAGTCACACAACAAACGAACTCTCAGAGCGACGGAGGAGGAGGCTGCGTGCGAGGAGAGGGTGGAGAAGAGAAGAAGGAGGGAGAAAGGGAGAAAGAAAGAAAGAGGGAGAGGAAGGAGAAAGATAGTGAGAGAGAGAGAGAGAGAGAGAGAGAGGGAGAGGGAGAGGGAGAGAGAGAGAGAGAGAGAGAGAGAGAGAGAGGGAGAGGGAGAGAGAGGGAGAGGGAGGGAGAGAGAGAGGGTATAGATGAAGGATGTGTATGACATGAGTATAAAAAAGTTATTCAGAGGAGAAATTATTAATTCATTTGGTGGTATTTCAGATGCAACACAAATCCTTTCAGGGTAACTCCATCACAAAAACAAAGTGACATGCAGCAGATGTCCTTGTCTTTATCCGCAGCTAAAATCCCTTAATGTATGTCACACTATGTCCATTATACTAAAAATATACAGGATCTGCTTTATAATAGCAGATTTTAGAATATAATTGCAATAACTGTACCAACAATCCTAGGAGAAGGAATGATATTGATCACGGCATGAAGCATAAAATCATAAGCAGAAGAAATCAGGACAAACTAGTTTCATAAAACAATAAAAAGTAAAAAGTTCTGAGTTATATCACAATGTCACTCAATGGATTGAGTGACATTGAAAAACAATTTTTTGCACATACGAAATGTAAAGAAAATGTCCATGTGCACCATAATCAGATTAGAAAGAAGTGAAGTAGCATTGATTTTTATCTTGGATTAGTGTTCAGGAGCAAACATGAGCCACTCCAAAACTGGAGTGGCTTACCTTAACCCCTCCAGCAAAACTATAATTTATACAGAATCTGCTTTTGGGGGAAGGACACGCAAAGTATCCAGCACGGCTTTTTAAACATGGCTTCAACCTCTCAGTAGAAA
>JAOPHQ010004798.1:0-12085 GCA_030340625.1 Merluccius polli | reverse complement strand
TTTAGACACGCCTTGGTCAGCAGGGGTTGTAGTTAGTATGCATGTTGTAGTTAGTATACATGTTAGTATACATGTTGTAGTTAGTATACATGTTAGTATACATGTTGTAGTTAGTATACATGTTAGTATACATGTTGTAGTTAGTATACATGTTGTAGTTAGTATACATGTTAGTATACATGTTGTAGTTAGTATACATGTTAGTATACATGTTGTAGTTAGTATACATGTTAGTATACATGTTGTAATTAGTATACATGTTAGTATACATGTTGTAGTTAGTATACATGTTAGTATACATGTTGTAATTAGTATACATGTTAGTATACATGTTGTAGTTAGTATACATGTTAGTATACATGTTGTAATTAGTATACATGTTAGTATACATGTTGTAGTTAGTATACATGTTAGTATACATGTTGTAGTTAGTATACATGTTAGTATACATGTTGTAATTAGTATACATGTTAGTATACATGTTGTAGTTAGTATACATGTTGTAATTAGTATACATATTAGTATACATGTTGTAGTTAGTATACATGTTGTAGTTAGTATACATGTTAGTATACATGTTGTAGTTAGTATACATGTTGTAATTAGTATACATGTTAGTATACATGTTGTAATTAGTATACATGTTAGTATACATGTTAGTATACATGTTGTAGTTAGTATACATGTTGTAGTTAGTATGCATGTTGTTAGTATACATGTTAGTATACATGTTAGTATACATGTTGTAGTTAGTATACATGTTGTAATTAGTATACATGTTAGTATACATGTTGTAATTAGTATACATGTAAGCATACATTGTAGTATACATGTTGTAGTTAGTATACATGTTGTAATTAGTATACATGTTAGTATACATGTTGTAATTAGTATACATGTTAGTATACATGTAAGTATACATGTTACTATACATGTTGTAGTTAGTATACATGTTAGTATACATGTTGTAGTTAGTATGCATGTTGTAGTTAGTATACATGTTCGTATACATGTTGTAGTTAGTATGCATGTTAGTATACATGTAAGTATACATGTTAGAATACATGTTGTAATTAGTATACATGTTAGTATACATGTAAGTATACATGTTAGTATACATGTTGTAGTTAGTATACATGTTGTAGTTAGTATACATGTTACATGTTTCCTTAAATTTTTTATTGAAAAAATCTCTGCTCTTAGGCCTCCTGCCTCCTCTTCTGCAAGCCCAAACTCTGACGTCACCGTTCCTCCTTCACATGCTGTTTTTGATCAGTTTGAACCTGTATCCCTCTCCGCACTGGCCAATGTAGTTCAGCATCTGCGACCTACAAACTGTTCTTCAGACAGCATCCCCTCTCGTCTTTTTAAAGAGGTATTCAGCACGGTGGGCTCTGATATACTTTTATTTATTAACTCTTGTCTTAGCACCGGATGTGTTCCAGCTGCTCTCAAGCATGCTGTTGTGCAGCCTCTAATCAAAAAGAAAAATCTGGATCCCTCTGTGCTGTCTAACTTCAGGCCTATCTCTAAACTGCCATTTCTATCCAAAATTTTAGAGAAAGTGGTTTTTATTCAGATCCAAACATTCCTAGTGGCCAATGATATCTATGAGAAGTTTCAGTCTCGCTTTAAACCATTACATAGCACTGAGACAGCACTGCTGAGAGTGTTTAATGATCTAATGGTAACCGCTGACTCAGGTAACCCTGCTATGCTAGTGCTCCTTGATTTGACAGCTGCATTGACACTGTGGATCATGGTATTCTCCTAGCAGGACTGGAGCAGTGGGTGGGCATCACAGGCCAGCTAGGTGAATTCACCTCATCCGCAGCCCCTCTTACTTCTGGGGTCCCCCAAGGTTCCATCCTCGGGCCTTTTCTCTTTCTGCTATAAGTATAATCTTTTGTTTCATTTTTATGCCGATGATGTTCAAATCTACTTGCCTTTGACATCTAAATCTAAAGATTCAGACATTGCTTGATTGCCTAAACGATGTTAAATCCTGGATGACCTTAAACTTTTTAAATCTAAATGAAAACAAGACTGAAATTATAATGTTTGGATGTGGACAAGCAGACTTTCCTGCTGACTTTCTGGGCCCCCTTACACCAAACATTCGGTCTTCTGTGAAAAATCTGGGAGTAATATTTGATGACAGGCTGAAATTTGATCGCCAGGTTAGCTTGGTCGTGAAAAACTGTTTTTACCATTTAAGAATTTTATCAAAAGTTAAAGGATATCTGCCACATAGAGATCTGGAGACTGTAATCCATGCTTTTATTAATACTAGATTGGATTACTGCAACTCTCTTTATTTTGGCCTGGACCGCTCACTCTTGCACCGCCTGCAGCTGCCCGTCTCCTCACCGGCAAACGCAAGCGTGACCACATATCCCCTGTCCTGGCGTCGCTGCACTGGCTCCCGGTTGCTTTTAGAATAGATTTTAAAATTTTACTGTTTGTTTTTAAAGCACGTAATGGCCTAGCCTCCCAGTATCTGACCGAGCTCCTTCATTTCCACCCCCCCACCAGAACACTGCAATCCTCCAATCAGCTGCTACTGGTGACCCCTAAAACCAAATTAAAAACCAAAGGTGACCGAGCCTTTGTGGCGGCGGCCCCTAGGCTCTGGAATAACTTGCCCTGGCACATCAGATCTGCCGGATCATTCGAGGTTTTTAAATCCTCTCTAAAAACAATCTTTTTCTCCCTGGCTTTTAACCAAGTTTCAGTAGCTTAGCATTATTTTTCTTGTAAATATGGCATTATTTGTACTATATGTATGTTATTAACCTGTACAGCACTTTGGTCAAACCCGGTATTTTTTAAATGTGCTTTATAAATAAACTTTGAGTTGAGTTGAGTTGAGTATACATGTTAGTATACATGTTGTAGTGAGTATACATGTTAGTATACATGTTGTAGTTAGTATACATGTTAGTATACATGTTGTAGTTAGTATACATGTTAGTATACATGTTGTAGTTAGTATACATGTTAGTATACATGTTGTAGTGAGTATACATGTTAGTATACATGTTGTAGTTAGTATACATGTTGTAGTTAGTATACATGTTAGTATACATGTTGTAGTTAGTATACATGTTGTAGTTAGTATACATGTTGTAGTTAGTATACATGTTAGTATACATGTTGTAGTTAGTATACATGTTGTAATTAGTATACATGTTAGTATACATGTTAGTATACATGTTAGTATACATGTTAGTATACATGTTGTAGTTAGTATACATGTTAGTATACATGTTGTAGTTAGTATACATGTTGTAATTAGTATACATGTTAGTATACATGTTGTAGTTAGTATACATGTTAGTATACATGTTAGTATACATGTTAGTATACATGTTGTAGTTAGTATACATGTTAGTATACATGTTAGTATACATGTTAGTATACATGTTGTAGTTAGTATACATGTTAGTATACAT
The DNA here is from genome assembly GCA_030340625.1 of Merluccius polli. NCBI lineage: Eukaryota > Metazoa > Chordata > Actinopteri > Gadiformes > Merlucciidae > Merluccius > Merluccius polli. Next base: position 8,630 of record JAOPHQ010004798.1, on the reverse strand, counting down.
GTTGTAGTTAGTATACATTTTGTAATTAGTATACATGTTAGTATACATGGTAGTATACATGTTAGTATACATGTTGTAGCACTATATCTACTCTTCCATAGATCCTCTTATTTATGAAATTAGCGCGAGCAGGAGGCTAATTATGCCGTCTTAATGTCACATCATAATATTGAATTCAATACAATAAAGTAATTACAGTGGAGAGAGAGAAAATCTTTTATTTGGACTGACCTTTAAAGTAATTAGTTGTATTCAGTGTTTCCATTGTAGGATTTATCGAGGTGTCTCGTGGAGACGGAGGCGGGTGAAGTGTTTATTCAAACAAGATAGAAAGGATCAGACGGTCCAGATGAAAAACCTCGCTGTCTCGTCTCTCTGGTCTCGTCTCTCTGCTGAATCCGGTCTGAATAAAACAATTCGTCCTCATCTGGGAGACGTCTGTCTTCAGATGAAACGCTAACGGCTGCACGTCAATTACTACACTTTCCTCGGGCGCCGCCATTGTTTTAGAAATAGGACTGCAAAGAAAGTCCAACTTCTCTTATATTAGAGTACAGCACTCTCTTAGTTAGTATACATGTTAGTATACATGTTGTAGTTAGTATACATGTTAGTATACATGTTAGTATACATGTTGTAGTTAGTATACATGTTAGTATACATGTTGTAGTTAGTATACATGTTAGTATACATGCTGTAGTTAGTATACATGTTAGTATACATGTTGTAGTTAGTATACATGTTAGTATACATGTTGTAGTTAGTATACATGTTAGTATACATGTTGTAGTTAGTATACATGTTAGTATACATGTTGTAGTTAGTATACATGTTAGTATACATGTTGTAGTTAGTATACATGTTAGTATACATGCTGTAGTTAGTATACATGTTAGTATACATGCTGTAGTTAGTATACATGTTAGTATACATGTTGTAGTTAGTATACATGTTAGTATACATGTTGTAGTTAGTATACATGTTAGTATACATGTTGTAGTTAGTATACATGTTAGTATACATGGTGTAGTTAGTATACATGTTAGTATACATGTTGTAGTTAGTATACATGTTAGTATACATGTTGTAGTTAGTATACATGTTAGTATACATGTTAGTATACATGTTGTAGTTAGTATACATGTTAGTATACATGGTGTAGTTAGTATACATGTTAGTATACATGTTGTAGTTAGTATACATGTTAGTATACATGTTGTAGTTAGTATACATGTTAGTATACATGTTGTAGTTAGTATACATGTTAGTATACATGTTAGTATACATGTTGTAGTTACTCTCTTATATTAGAAGAGAGCCGAGCGCAACGGTTCTCCTGTACTGAGATGAATGGACTAGAGAAGATCTTGTGTGACTCTACATGTCAGCTTACCGGGACAACGCCCCCTAGAGGACTATCTTAGCGGGACAACGCCCCCTAGAGGACTATCTTAGTGGGACAACGCCCCCTAGAGGACTATCTTAGCGGGACAACGCCCCCTAGAGGACTATCTTAGCGGGACAACGCCCCCTAGAGGACTATCTTAGCGGGACAACGCCCCCTAGAGGACTATCTTAGCGGGACAACGCCCCCTAGAGGACTATCTTAGCGGGACAACGCCCCCTAGAGGACTATCTTAGTGGGACAACGCCCCCTAGAGGACTATCTTAGCGGGACAACGCCCCCTACAGGACTATCTTAGCGGGACAACGCCCCCTAGAGGACTATCTTAGCGGGACAACGCCCCCTAGAGGACTACCTTAGCGGGACAACGCCCCCTAGAGGACTATCTTAGCGGGACAACGCCCCCTAGAGGACTATCTTAGTGGGACAACGCCCCCTAGAGGACTATCTTAGCGGGACAACGCCCCCTAGAGCAGGCATTCCCAAAGTGTGGTGTGCGCACCCCTGGGGAGCGCGAGCTGCGACCATGTATACATGTATTGTATTTTCGTTTGGACAGCCTTGTGTTGTTTGCTAGCTGTGGTGGACGGTCGTCCATCTCTGTCTATATCACCTGTTGCCTGGACTGGGATGACATGATGGGATGACATGATGGGATGACATGATGGGATGACATGATTTCATTTCATTTCATTTATTTATTTATCAGGGACAATGCACATTAATCAACACGTCATTTTTAAATTCCATGTAAATGGGCCAGAGTTAGCCATAAGCTAATTTTCATCTGTAGTCCCTGAGCAGGCTCTTACAAAGTGATAAAAGTGATCCGTACAAAAACATACAATACAGTAAAAACATGCATACAACATACATTACAACACGAAAACATAGTACAGGGGGCAGTGAAAAAAGAAGCTAGTAATATTGAATGTTACTCATGATTACAGATTTGGTTTGCTTTAAGCCACTTCTTAAGGTTACATTTGAAGGTGAGATAGTTGGAGGTCTCTCTTACTTCAGTAGGGAGACTGTTCCAATGATGCGAGGCTCTAACAGAGAAGACTGTTTTCCCAAACACACTGTGTCTGTTTGGAACTTCGCAGTCCCCTCTGGTAGTTGCCCTCGTTATTCTGGCACCACTGTCCCTACGACCTATAAATTGTGTCAGTGGTGGAGGTGCAAGTCCGTTTAGAATCTTAAACGTGAGACAAGCATCTGCAAAGTGTTTAAGGCTGTCAAAATTTAATAAATTGTACTTTTGGACTATATGGCAGTGGTGGTAACGGTTGGGTTTTTGGTCCAGTGTTTTAAGTGTCTGTTTGTACAGTGACTCTATGGGTTTTAAAGTTGTCAGATTTGTCTGTGACCAGGTTGTGAAACATGATGGGATGACATGATGGGATGACATGATGGGATGACATGATGGGATGACATGGTCGCACATACGAGGTGGAAATCAGCGTTTAGCGTTTAGCGCCGTGTCCGCGCGCTGATGCTGAGGTATCATCTCATCCGGGGGTCCATCCGGTCAGCCGCTATTGATTTGACCGTTTCCTTGTTTAAGAACCGATCAGATTCTATTAAAATCTAATGAGATTCCCAATGGCAGCCAGCGCCTCGTCTCCATGGAGACGTGATAACGAGGCTGAGGACAATCAAAGCTAACAATCAGAACTGGAGCAGATAGAAAACACATTATCATTCTGCGCGACCTACTTCCAGAACGCCGGCTGGACGGAGGAGGAATCACAAACACAGCATCAGCGGTTCCTTTTGTGCTGCGCTCAGTTTCATTTACATTTACATTCACATTTAGGGCATTTAGCAGACGCTTTTGTCCAAAGCGACTTACAATAAATACATCTGTTAGGAGACAGTGCAACACTAAACCGCTATCAGTAGAATAAGGATTTCACTAGAACGAGTTTCAAGCAGACCAATTGCTAAGTTAACCCGTTGCTAGGATACGAAGGAGATAAGTGGAAAACACTAAGAGCAGAATATCAAAGTAAGAGCCGGGACATACAAACACAGAATCATTGCAAAGTTGTTTTTTTTTTTTGTTTTTTTTTAATTGGGGGGGGGGGGGGTAGTAGAGGAAGGATGCTAAGCGGGGTCCAGGTGAACCCAGGTGGGTCTTGAGTCTCTTGGGAAGCAGGTGGTCTCTGACCCTGCGGTCCTCACGTCAGCAGGGAGCCGGTCCACCCTAGTGGCGCCAAGACAGAGAAGAGTTGTGACTTGGCTGGGCGACCTTTGCTCGCTCTCAGGGACGGCGGGTACCGGCCGGCCGAGGTCGTTGAGCGGAGGTCTCTACCCGGGGCGCGGGGTCTGACTAGCGCCTGGAGGTGGGTCGGGGCGTGGGGTCTGACTAGCGCCTGGAGGTGGGTCGGGGCGCGGGGTCTGACTAGCGCCTGGAGGTGGGTCGGGGCGCGGGGTCTGACTAGCGCCTGGAGGTGGGTCGGGGCGCGGGGGTCTGACTAGCGCCTGGAGGTGGGTCGGGGCGCGGGGTCTGACTAGCGCCTGGAGGTGGGTCGGGGCGCGGGGGTCTGACTAGTGCTGGAGGTGGGTCGGGGCGTGGGGTCTGACTAGCGCCTGGAGGTGGGTCGGGGCGTGGGGTCTGACTAGCGCCTGGAGGTGGGTCGGGGCGCGGGGTCTGACTAGTGCTGGAGGTGGGTCGGGGCGTGGGGTCTGACTAGCGCCTGGAGGTGGGTCGGGGCGTGGGGTCTGACTAGCGCCTGGAGGTGGGTCGGGGCGCGGGGTCTGACTAGCGCCTGGAGGTGGGTCGGGGCGCGGGGTCTGACTAGCGCCTGGAGGTGGGTCGGGGCGCGGGGTCTGACTAGTGCTGGAGGTGGGTCGGGGCGCGGGGTCTGACTAGCGCCTGGAGGTGGGTCGGGGCGCGGGGTCTGACTAGCGCCTGGAGGTGGGTCGGGGCGCGGGGTCTGACTAGCGCCTGGAGGTGGGTCGGGGCGCGGGGTCTGACTAGCGCCTGGAGGTGGGTCGGGGCGCAGGGTCTGACTAGCGCCTGGAGGTGGGTCGGGGCGCGGGGTCTGACTAGTGCTGGAGGTGGGTCGGGGCGTGGGGTCTGACTAGCGCCTGGAGGTGGGTCGGGGCGTGGGGTCTGACTAGCGCCTGGAGGTGGGTCGGGGCGTGGGGTCTGACTAGCGCCTGGAGGTGGGTCGGGGCGTGGGGTCTGACTAGCGCCTGGAGGTGGGTCGGGGCGCGGGGTCTGACTAGCGCCTGGAGGTGGGTCGGGGCGCGGGGTCTGACTAGCGCCTGGAGGTGGGTCAGGGCGTGGGGTCTGACTAGCACCTGGAGGTGGGTCGGGGCGCGGGGTCTGACTAGTGCCTGGAGGTGGGTCGGGGCGTGGGGTCTGACTAGCGCCTGGAGGTGGGTCGGGGCGGGGTCTGACTAGTGCCTGGAGGTGGGTCGGGGCGTGGGGTCTGACTAGCGCCTGGAGGTGGGTCAGGGCGTGGGGTCTGACTAGCACCTGGAGGTGGGTCGGGGCGCGGGGTCTGACTAGCACCTGGAGGTGGGTCCGGGCGCGGGGTCTGACTAGCACCTGGAGGTGGGTCGGGGCGCGGGGTCTGACTAGCACCTGGAGGTGGGTCCGGGCGCGGGGTCTGACTAGCGCCTGGAGGTGGGTCGGGGCGTGGGGTCTGACTAGCGCCTGGAGGTGGGTCGGGGCGTGGGGTCTGACTAGCGCCTGGAGGTGGGTCGGGGCGGGGGGGTCTGACTAGCACCTGGAGGTGGGTCGGGGCGCGGGGTCTGACTAGCGCCTGGAGGTGGGTCGGGGCGTGGGGTCTGACTAGCGCCTGGAGGTGGGTCGGGGCGCGGGGTCTGACTAGCGCCTGGAGGTGGGTCGGGGCATGGGGTCTGACTAGCGCCTGGAGGTGGGTCGGGGCCCGGGGTCTGACTAGCGCCTGGAGGTGGGTCGGGGCGCGGGGTCTGACTAGCGCCTGGAGGTGGGTCGGGGCGCGGGGTCTGACTAGCGCCTGGAGGTGGGTCGGGGCGTGGGGTCTGACTAGCGCCTGGAGGTGGGTCGGGGCGTGGGGTCTGACTAGCGCCTGGAGGTGGGTCGGGGCGTGGGGTCTGACTAGCGCCTGGAGGTGGGTCGGGGCGCGGGGTCTGACTAGCGCCTGGAGGTGGGTCGGGGCGCGGGGGTCTGACTAGCGCCTGGAGGTGGGTCGGGGCGCGGGGTCTGACTAGCGCCTGGAGGTGGGTCGGGGCGTGGGGTCTGACTAGCGCCTGGAGGTGGGTCGGGGGCGTGGGGTCTGACTAGCGCCTGGAGGTGGGTCGGGGCGGGGGGTCTGACTAGCACCTGGAGGTGGGTCGGGGCGCGGGGTCTGACTAGCGCCTGGAGGTGGGGTCGGGGCGTGGGGTCTGACTAGCGCCTGGAGGTGGGTCGGGGCGCGGGGTCTGACTAGCGCCTGGAGGTGGGTCGGGGCATGGGGTCTGACTAGCGCCTGGAGGTGGGTCGGGGCCCGGGGTCTGACTAGCGCCTGGAGGTGGGTCGGGGCGCGGGGTCTGACTAGCGCCTGGAGGTGGGTCGGGGCGCGGGGTCTGACTAGCGCCTGGAGGTGGGTCGGGGCGTGGGGTCTGACTAGCGCCTGGAGGTGGGTCGGGGCGTGGGGTCTGACTAGTGCCTGGAGGTGGGTCGGGGCGTGGGGTCTGACTAGCGCCTGGAGGTGGGTCGGGGCGTGGGGTCTGACTAGTGCCTGGAGGTGGGTCGGGGCGCGGGGTCTGACTAGCGCCTGGAGGTGGGTCGGGGCGTGGGGTCTGACTAGCGCCTGGAGGTGGGTCGGGGCGTGGGGTCTGACTAGCGCCTGGAGGTGGGTCGGGGCGCGGGGTCTGACTAGTGCCTGGAGGTGGGTCGGGGCGTGGGGTCTGACTAGCGCCTGGAGGTGGGTCAGGGCGTGGGGTCTGACTAGCACCTGGAGGTGGGTCGGGGCGCGGGGTCTGACTAGCGCCTGGGGGTGGGTCGGGGCGTGGGGTCTGACTAGTGCCTGGAGGTGGGTCGGGGCGTGGGGTCTGACTAGTGCCTGGAGGTGGGTCGGGGCGTGGGGTCTGACTAGCGCCTGGAGGTGGGTCGGGGCGTGGGGTCTGACTAGTGCCTGGAGGTGGGTCCGGGCGCGGGGTCTGACTAGCACCTGGAGGTGGGTCGGGGCGTGGGGTCTGACTAGTGCCTGGAGGTGGGTCGGGGCGTGGGGTCTGACTAGCGCCTGGAGGTGGGTCGGGGCGTGGGGTCTGACTAGCGCCTGGAGGTGGGTCGGGGGCGCGGGGGTCTGACTAGCGCCTGGAGGTGGGTCGGGGCGTGGGGTCTGACTAGTGCCTGGAGGTGGGTCGGGGCGTGGGGTCTGACTAGCGCCTGGAGGTGGGTCGGGGCGTGGGGTCTGACTAGCGCCTGGAGGTGGGTCGGGGCGTGGGGTCTGACTAGCGCCTGGAGGTGGGTCGGGGCGCGGGGGTCTGACTAGCGCCTGGAGGTGGGTCGGGGCGCGGGGTCTGACTAGCACCTGGAGGTGGGTCGGGGCGCGGGGTCTGACTAGCGCCTGGAGGTGGGTCCGGGCGCGGGGTCTGACTAGTGCCTGGAGGTGGGTCGGGGCGCGGGGTCTGACTAGCGCCTGGAGGTGGGTCGGGGCGCGGGGTCTGACTAGCACCTGGAGGTGGGTCGGGGCGTGGGGTCTGACTAGCGCCTGGAGGTGGGTCGGGGCGCGGGGTCTGACTAGCGCCTGGAGGTGGGTCGGGGCGCGGGGTCTGACTAGCGCCTGGAGGTGGGTCGGGGCGCGGGGTCTGACTAGCACCTGGAGGTGGGTCCGGGCGCGGGGTCTGACTAGCGCCTGGAGGTGGGTCGGGGCGCGGGGTCTGACTAGCGCCTGGAGGTGGGTCGGGGCGCGGGGTCTGACTAGCGCCTGGAGGTGGGTCAGGGCGTGGAGTCTGACTAGCGCCTGGAGGTGGGTCGGGGCGCGGGGTCCTGACTAGCACCTGGAGGTGGGTCCGGGCGCGGGGTCTGACTAGCGCCTGGAGGTGGGGTCGGGGCGTGGGGTCTGACTAGCACCTGGAGGTGGGTCGGGGCGCGGGGTCTGACTAGCGCCTGGAGGTGGGTCGGGGCGTGGGGTCTGACTAGCGCCTGGAGGTGGGTCGGGGGGCGCGGGGTCTGACTAGCGCCTGGAGGTGGGTCGGGGCGCGGGGGTCTGACTAGCGCCTGGAGGTGGGTCGGGGTGTGGGGTCTGACTAGCGCCTGGAGGTGGGGTCGGGGGCGCGGGGTCTGACTAGCACCTGGAGGTGGGTCCGGGCGTGGGGTCTGACTAGCGCCTGGAGGTGGGTCGGGGGCGCGGGGTCTGACTAGCACCTGGAGGTGGGTCGGGGCGCGGGGGTCTGACTAGCGCCTGGAGGTGGGTCGGGGCGCGGGGTCTGACTAGCACCTGGAGGTGGGTCCGGGCGCGGGGTCTGACTAGCGCCTGGAGGTGGGTCGGGGCGTGGGGTCTGACTAGCGCCTGGAGGTGGGTCGGGGCGCGGGGTCTGACTAGCGCCTGGAGGTGGGTCGGGGGCGCGGGGGTCTGACTAGCGCCTGGAGGTGGGTCGGGGCGCGGGGTCTGACTAGCGCCTGGAGGTGGGTCGGGGGCGCGGGGGTCTGACTAGCGCCTGGAGGTGGGTCGGGGCGTGGGGTCTGACTAGCGCCTGGAGGTGGGTCCGGGCGCGGGGTCTGACTAGCGCCTGGAGGTGGGTCTTCTGGTCTTCAGCACCGAATTCCTGCAAAGCAATCTCTCACTGGGAGCAAAGAACCCATAAAAAACTGTGATGTCCCAAAATAGAGCAACGTTTAGAGGTCATGAAGAACGGTTTTGGCTTCTGCTGTCTTAGTTTGGATGAAGTACCAGAAACACCAAGAAGCACTGAGAGACACTCCTACCGCTCTCCTGGGCTGAGTTGGATCTATTTAAAGTCTGGAACTCAGGAAGTGTGACGGTTGTGATTGGTCAGATTATCAACAGTCGATGCGTTTAATGACGCTGAAGCAGCTCAGATGCAGATCCACACGGCCCCTCGTTGGGTCGTGCTGCTGCTGCTGCTGCTCCAAGCTTTAGGAAGCGAGCCTCGGGTCCCACGTGAGGAGAAGGTTTTGGATCCAGTCCTGGGGCTTCATTTATAAAGGTCTCTGCGCACGAAAATGTTGCGGAAACAGGGATGAAATGTGCGTACGCACACACTACAGCCCTTTCAAATC
>JAOPHQ010004796.1:0-18808 GCA_030340625.1 Merluccius polli | reverse complement strand
CCCACGTCAAAGCCACAGTTCCTTCAGTTCTCCCACATCAAAGCCACAGTTCCTTCAGTTTTCCCACGTCAAAGCCACAGTTCCTTCAGTTCTCCCACATCAAAGCCACAGTTCCTTCAGTGTTCCCATGTAGAAGCCAGTTTTCACATCATAGCCACAGTTCCTTCAGTTCTCCCACGTCAAAGCCAGTTGTCCCATGTTGAAGTCAGTTCCTTCCGTTCTCCCACATCAAAGCCACAGTTCCTTCAGTTTTCCCATGTAGAAGCCAGTTCTCCCATGTTGAAGTCAGTTCCTCCAGTTCTCCCACATCAAAGCCACAGTTCCTTCAGTTCTCCCACGTCAAAGCCAGTTCTCCCATGTTGAAATCAGTTCCTTCAGTTCTCCCACATCAGAGCCACAGTTCCTTCAGTTCTCCCACGTCAAAGCCACAGTTCCTTCAGTTCTCCCACGTCAAAGCCAGTTCTCCCATGTTGAAGTCAGTTCCTTCAGTTCTCCCACATCAAAGCCACAGTTCCTTCAGTTCTCCCACGTTAAAGCCATTTCTCCCATGGTGAAGACAGTTCCTTCAGTTCTCCCACATCAAAGCCACAGTTCCTTCAGTTCTCCCATGTCAAAGCCAGTTCTCCCATGTTGAAGTCAGTTCTCCCACATCAAAGCCACAGTTCCTTCAGTTTTCCCATGTATAACCCAGTTTTCACATCATAGCCACAGTTCCTTCAGTTCTCCCACGTCAAAGCCAGTTGTCCCATGTTGAAGTCAGTTCCTTCAGTTTTCCCATGTAGAAGCCACTTTTCACATCAAAGCCACAGTTCCTTCAGTTTTCCCACGTCAAAGCCACAGTTCCTTCAGTTCTCCCACATCAAAGCCACAGTTCCTTCAGTGTTCCCATGTAGAAGCCAGTTGTCACATCATAGCCACAGTTCCTTCAGTTCTCCCACGTCAAAGCCAGTTGTCCCATGTTGAAGTCAGTTCCTTCCGTTCTCCCACATCAAAGCCACAGTTCCTTCAGTTGTCCCACGTCAAAGCCAGTTCACCCATGTTGAAGTCAGTTCCTTCAGTTATCCCACATCAAAGCCACAGTTCCTTCAGTTATCCCATGTCAAAGCCAGTTCTCCCATGTTGAAGTCAGTTCCTCCAGTTCTCCCACATCAAAGCCACAGTTCCTTCAGTTTTCCCATGTAGAAGCCACTTTTCACATCAAAGCCACAGTTCCTTCAGTTTTCCCACGTCAAAGCCTTCAGTTCTCCCACATCAAAGCCACAGTTCCTTCAGTGTTCCCATGTAGAAGCCAGTTTTCACATCACAGCCACAGTTCCTTCAGTTCTCCCACGTCAAAGCCAGTTGTCCCATGTTGAAGTCAGTTCCTTCAGTTCTCCCACATCAAAGCCACATTTCCTTCAGTTCTCCCAGGTTGAAATCAGTTCCTTCAGTTCTCCCACATCAAAGCCACAGTTCCTTCAGTTATCCCATGTCAAAGCCACAGTTCCTTCCGTTCTCCCATGTCAATGCCAGTTGTCCCATGTTTAAGTCAGTTCCTTCAGTTCTCACACATCAAAGCCACAGTTCCTTCAATTTTCCCATGTAGAAGCCACTTTTCACATCAAAGCCACAGTTCCTTCAGTTTTCCCACGTCAAAGCCACAGTTCCTTCAGTTCTCCCACATCAAAGCCACAGTTCCTTCAGTGTTCCCATGTAGAAGCCAGTTTTCACATCATAGCCACAGTTCCTTCAGTTCTCCCACGTCAAAGCCAGTTGTCCCATGTTGAAGTCAGTTCCTTCCGTTCTCCCACATCAAAGCCACAGTTCCTTCAGTTTTCCCATGTAGAAGCCAGTTCTCCCATGTTGAAGTCAGTTCCTCCAGTTCTCCCACATCAAAGCCACAGTTCCTTCAGTTCTCCCACGTCAAAGCCAGTTCTCCCATGTTGAAATCAGTTCCTTCAGTTCTCCCACATCAGAGCCACAGTTCCTTCAGTTCTCCCACGACAAAGCCACAGTTTCTTCAGTTCTCCCACGTCAAAGCCAGTTCTCCCATGTTGAAGTCAGTTCCTTCAGTTCTCCCACATCAAAGCCACAGTTCCTTCAGTTCTCCCACGTCAAAGCCATTTCTCCCATGGTGAAGACAGTTCCTTCAGTTCTCCCACATCAAAGCCACAGTTCCTTCAGTTCTCCCATGTCAAAGCCAGTTCTCCCATGTTGAAGTCAGTTCTCCCACATCAAAGCCACAGTTCCTTCAGTTTTCCCATGTATAACCCAGTTTTCACATCATAGCCACAGTTCCTTCAGTTCTCCCACGTCAAAGCCAGTTGTCCCATGTTGAAGTCAGTTCCTTCAGTTTTCCCATGTAGAAGCCACTTTTCACATCAAAGCCACAGTTCCTTCAGTTTTCCCACGTCAAAGCCACAGTTCCTTCAGTTCTCCCACATCAAAGCCACAGTTCCTTCAGTGTTCCCATGTAGAAGCCAGTTGTCACATCATAGCCACAGTTCCTTCAGTTCTCCCACGTCAAAGCCAGTTGTCCCATGTTGAAGTCAGTTCCTTCCGTTCTCCCACATCAAAGCCACAGTTCCTTCAGTTGTCCCACGTCAAAGCCAGTTCACCCATGTTGAAGTCAGTTCCTTCAGTTCTCCCACATCAAAGCCACAGTTCCTTCAGTTATCCCATGTCAAAGCCAGTTCTCCCATGTTGAAGTCAGTTCCTCCAGTTCTCCCACATCAAAGCCACAGTTCCTTCAGTTTTCCCATGTAGAAGCCACTTTTCACATCAAAGCCACAGTTCCTTCAGTTTTCCCACGTCAAAGACAGTTCCTTCAGTTCTCCCACATCAAAGCCACAGTTCCTTCAGTGTTCCCATGTAGAAGCCAGTTTTCACATCACAGCCACAGTTCCTTCAGTTCTCCCACGTCAAAGCCAGTTGTCCCATGTTGAAGTCAGTTCCTTCAGTTCTCCCAGGTTGAAATCAGTTCCTTCAGTTCTCCCACATCAAAGCCACAGTTCCTTCAGTTATCCCATGTCAAAGCCACAGTTCCTTCCGTTCTCCCATGTCAAAGCCAGTTGTCCCATGTTTAAGTCAGTTCCTTCAGTTCTCACACATCAAAGCCACAGTTCCTTCAATTTTCCCATGTAGAAGCCACTTTTCACATCAAAGCCACAGTTCCTTCAGTTTTCCCATGTCAAAGCCACAGTTCCTTCAGTTCTCCCACATCAAAGCCACAGTTCCTTCAGTGTTCCCATGTAGAAGCCAGTTTTCACATCATAGCCACAGTTCCTTCAGTTCTCCCACGTCAAAGCCAGTTGTCCCATGTTGAAGTCAGTTCCTTCCGTTCTCCCACATCAAAGCCACAGTTCCTTCAGTTTTCCCATGTAGAAGCCAGTTCTCCCATGTTGAAGTCAGTTCCTCCAGTTCTCCCACATCAAAGCCACAGTTCCTTCAGTTCTCCCACGTCAAAGCCAGTTCTCCCATGTTGAAATCAGTTCCTTCAGTTCTCCCACATCAGAGCCACAGTTCCTTCAGTTCTCCCACGTCAAAGCCAGTTCTCCCATGTTGAAGTCAGTTCCTTCAGTTCTCCCACATCAAAGCCACAGTTCCTTCAGTTCTCCCACGTCAAAGCCATTTCTCCCATGGTGAAGACAGTTCCTTCAGTTCTCCCACATCAAAGCCACAGTTCCTTCAGTTCTCCCATGTCAAAGCCAGTTCTCCCATGTTGAAGTCAGTTCTCCCACATCAAAGCCACAGTTCCTTCAGTTTTCCCATGTATAACCCAGTTTTCACATCATAGCCACAGTTCCTTCAGTTCTCCCACGTCAAAGCCAGTTGTCCCATGTTGAAGTCAGTTCCTTCAGTTTTCCCATGTAGAAGCCACTTTTCACATCAAAGCCACAGTTCCTTCAGTTTTCCCACGTCAAAGCCACAGTTCCTTCAGTTTTCCCATGTAGAAGCCTGTTTTCACATCATAGCCACAGTTCCTTCAGTTCTCCCACGTCAAAGCCAGTTCTCCCATGTTGAAGTCAGTTCCTTCAGTTCTCCCACATCAAAGCCACAGTTCCTTCAGTTTTCCCATGTAGAAGCCAGTTCTCCCATGTTGAAGTCAGTTCCTCCAGTTCTCCCACATCAAAGCCACAGTTCCTTCAGTTCTCCCACGTCAAAGCCAGTTCTCCCATGTCGAAGTCAGTTCCTTCAGTTCACCCACAGCAAAGCCACAGTTCCTTCAGTTTCCCATGTAGAAGCCAGTTTTCACATCATAGCCACAGTTCCTTCCGTTCTCCCACGTCAAAGCCAGTTCTCCCACGTTGAAGTCAGTTCCTTTAGTTCTCCCACATCAAAGCCACAGTTCCTTCAGTTTTCCCATGTAGAAGCCAGTTCTCCCATGTTGAAGTCAGTTCCTCCAGTTCTCCCAAATCAAAGCCGAAGTTCCTTCAGTTATCCCACGTCAAAGTCAGTTCTCCCATGTTGAAGTCAGTTCCTTCAGTTCTCCCACATCAAAGACAGTTCCTTCAGTTTTCCCATGTAGACGCCAGTTTTCACATAGCCAAAGTTCCTTCAGTTCTCCCACGTCCAAGCCAGTTCTCCCATGTTGTAGTCAGTTCCTTCAGTTCTCCCACATCATAGCCACAGTTCCTTCAGTTCTCCAACGTCAAAGCCAGTTGTCCCACGTTGAAGTCAGTTCCTTCAGTTATCCCACATCAATGCCACAGTTCCTTCAGTTTTCCCATGTAGACGCCAGTTTTCATATCATAGCCACAGTTCCTTCAGTTCTCCCACGTTGAAGTCAGTTCCTTCAGTTCTCCCACATCAAAGCCACAGTTCCTTCAGTTTTCCCATGTAGAAGCCAGTTCTCCCATGTTGAAGTCAGTTCCTCCAGTTCTCCCACATCAAAGCCACAGTTCCTTCAGTTCTCCCACGTCAAAGCCAGTTCTCCCATGTTGAAGTCAGTTCCTTCAGTTCACCCACAGTAAAGCCACAGTTCCTTCAGTTTTCCCATGTAGAAGCCAGTTTTCACATCAAAACCACAGTTCCTTCAGTTTTCCCACGTCAAAGCCACAGTTCCTTCAGTTCTCTCACATCAAAGCCACAGTTCCTTCAGTTTTCCCATGTAGACGCCAGTTTTCACATCATAGCCACAGTTCCTTCAGTTCTCCCACATCAAAGCCAGTTGTCCCATGTTGAAGTCAGTTCATTCAGTTCTCCCACATCAAAGCCACAGTTCCTTCAGTTTTCCCATGTCAAAGCCAGTTCTCCCATGTTGAAGTCAGTTCCTTCAGTTCTCCCACATCAAAGCCACAGTTCCTTCAGTTTTCCCATGTAGAAGCCAGTTCTCCCATGTTGAAGTCAGTTCCTCCAGTTCTCCCACATCAAAGCCACAGTTCCTTCAGTTCTCCCACATCAAAGCCACAGTTCTTTCAGTTTTCCCATGTAGAAGCCAGTTTTCACATCATAGCCACAGTTCCTTCAGTTTTCCCACGTCAAAGCCAGTTCTCCAATGTTTAAGTCAGTTCCTTCAGTTCTCCCACATCAAAGCCACAGTTCCTTCAGTTCTCCCACGTCAAAGCCACAGTTCCTTCAGTGTTCCCATGTAGAAGCCAGTTTTCACATCATAGCCACAGTTCCTTTCCCGTAGTGCCAGTTTTCCCACGTCATGGCCACAGTTCCTTTCCCGTTGTGCCAGGTTTCCAGCGAAAAAGCTGGAAACCTGGAAACCATAGCTCCGTTTACCCACGTTGAAGTCAGTTCCTTCAGTTCTCCCACGTCAAAGCCAGTTTTCCCACATTGAAGTCAGTTACTTCAGCTCTTACACCATTGTTGCCAGTTTTCCCACGACGATGCCACAGTTCCTTCACAGCTTTCCCATGTTGAAGTCAGTCAGTTCCTTCAGTTTTCCCACGTAGAAGCCAGTTTCACATCATAGCTACAGCTCCTTTACCAGTTGCCAGCTTTCCCATGTCAAAGCTCCTCTTTTCTCACGTCGTCGCCACGGTCCCTGCACCATAGTTGCCAGTTATCCCACGTCATAGCCACAGTTCCTTTCCCGTAGTGCCAGTTCTCCCACGTTGAAGTCAGTTCCTTCAGTTCTCCCACTTTGAAGCCACAGTGCCTTCACCATTGTTGCCAGTTTTCCCACGTCAATGCCACAGTTCCTTCACAGCTTTCCCACGTTGAAGTCAGTCAGTTACTTCAGTTTTTCCCATGTAGAAGCCAGTTTTCACATCATAGCCACAGTTTCTTCACCAGTTGCCAGTTTTCCCCCGTCGTAGCCACAGTTCCTTCAGTTCTCCCACGTCAAAGCCAGTTCTCCTATGTTGAAGTCAGTTCCCACATCAAAGCCACAGTTCCTTCAGTTCTCCCACGTCAAAGCCAGTTCTCCTATGTTGAAGTCAGTTCCCACATCAAAGCCACAGTTCCTTCAGTTTTCCCACGTCAAAGCCAATTTTCCCACGTTTAAGTCAGTTCCTCCACTTCAAAGCACAGATCACCATAGTTCCCAGTATCCCCATGTTGCAACCACAGTGCCTTTAACATTGTTGCCAGTTTACCCACCATAGCTGCCAGTTTCTTGCAACATCAATGTCCTTACATTGTTGCCACAATTCCTTCACTGTAGTTGCCAGTTTTCCAACGTCGTCGTTCCATCTGTATTCCCACGTTGAAGCCAAATTTCTTTCAGTTTTCCCACATCAAAGCCACAGTTCCTTCAGTTTTCCCAGGTCAGTCACAATTATCTGACATTGAAGTCAGTTGCTTCAGCTTTCCCATGTAGAAGCCACAGTTCCTTCAACATTGGTGCCAGTTTTCCCACCATAGCTGCCACAGTTATTCACAACGTCGTAGCCACAGTTCCTTCATCATATTTGCCAATTTTCCTATGTCGTAACCACATTTCCAGTCTTTCCACGTTGAAGTCAAAGCCACAATTCCTTCAATTTTCCCATGTCCGTCACAATTTTCCCATGTTATTTAGTTCCTTTAGTTCTCCCACGTCAAAGCCACCGTTCCTTCAACATAGTTGCCAGTTTTAATAATAATAATAATACATTGGATTTATATTGCGCCTTTCAGTGACCCTAGGACGCATACAAAGAGGGTGAAGAGAAACGGGGGGGGGGGGGGGGGGGGACGAGGGAGAGAAAACAAAAAGCAAGATGATGGAGTGGAATACGGGGGGGAGGGACAGGTCAGCAGTTATGGGTAGGGGAGGTCGTAGGCTTGGGAAAAGAGGAAGGTTTTCAGACGGGACTTGAATGTGAGGAGTGAGGGTGAGTCGCGGACAGGTTGGGGGAGAGAGTTCCAGAGTCGGGGTGCTGTGCGGGAGAAGGCTCTGTCGCCGAAGGATCTGAGCTTTGATCTGGGTAATGTGAGGGAGAGAGTGGAGGAGGATCGGAGGGCATGGGTGGGGCGGTGGGGGATGAGGAGGTCAGACAGGTAGGGGGGGGCCAGGTGGTGGAGGGCTTTGAAGGTGAGGAGGAGTGTCTTGAAAATGATGCGCTGTTTGATGGGGAGCCAGTGGAGAATGGGAGTGATGTGTTCACGGAACCGGGTGTGGGTAAGGAGGCGGGCAGCAGAGTTCTGGACCAGTTGGAGTCTATGGAGGGAATGAGGTGATGCCAGTGAGGAGGGAGTTGCAGTAGTCGAGACGGGAGGAGATGAAGGCATGGATGAGGGATTCAGCAGCAGGGGGAGAGAGGCAGTGTCTGATTTTGGCGATGCGGCGGAGGTGGAAGTAGGTGATCTTGACATTGGAGCTGACGTGGGGATCAAAGGAGAGGGTGGGGTCCAGGATAACGCCGAGATTGCTTGCCAGGGGGGGAGGGAGTGATGGTCGAGGTGCCGATGGTGAGTGAGATGGGTCCGGTTTTGTTGAGGGTGGATTTGGTGTGTATGAGGAGGAGCTCTGTTTTGTCACTGTTGAGTTGGAGGAAGTTGTAGGTCAGCCATGATTTTATTATAGATGCAGGTTTCGATGTGGGTGAGGGGAGGGTTTTGGGTGGGTTTGGTACTGATATATATCTAGGTGTCGTCGGCGTAACAGTGGAAGTCCAGGTTGAGTGTGCGGATGGTGTGACCAAGGGGGAAGAGGTAGCAGATGAAGAGGAGGGGCCCGAGGACTGAGCCTTGAGGGACCCCCTGCGTGACTGGGGAGAGGGTGGATGTGTGATCAGAGAGGGAGACGAATTGTTGCCTGTTGGTGAGGTAGGAGGTGAGCCAGTCGAGTGCAGTGCCCTCAACACCCTGTTGGCGCAGCATTTGAAGGAGGATGGAGTGGTTCACAGTGTCAAAGGCTGCGCTAAGATCAAGGAGTAACAGGATTTTGAGGGCACCGGAGTCTGTAGAGGTGAGGAGATCATTGGTGACTTTGACAAGGGCGGTTTTGGTGCTGTGAAGTGGGTGGAATCCAGACTGGAGGGGTTCATAGAGGTTATTGGACTGGGTGTGGAGTTGGGCGGCGACGATGCGTTCGAGGGTTTTGGAGAGGAACAAGAGGTTGGAGATGGGGCGGTAGTTGGAGAGGTTGGCTGGGTCCAGGGTAGGCTTTTTGAGGATGGGGGTGATGGAGGCGAGTTTGTAGGCAGTGGGAAAGTGACCAAGGGATAGAGACTGGTTGAAGAGGGTGGTGAGGTGAGGGAGGAGGACAGGGAGGCAGGCCTTGATTAGGGTTGTTGGGAGGGGGTCGAGAGAGCAGGTGGTTGTCTTGGATGCGGTGATGATGCCCAGGATGTGGGAGGAGTCGACAGGGGAGACGGCAGTGAGAGGAGGGAAGGGCGGGGGGTCAGGGAAGGGGGGTAGGTGTGGTGAGGGAGGAGAGGTGGGGGAGGAGGAGTCACTGACGGTGGCAGTCAGGGAGCTGTTGATTTGGGAGATTTTGTTGTTGAAGGCGAGGAGGAAAGAGTTACAGAGGTCAGGGGAGGAGGGTGGGTTGATGGCCGGTGGCTGGAGCAGTTTGTTGACGGTGGAGAACAGGGTGCAGGGGTTCCGGTTGGTGCTGTTAATGAGGGATGAGAAGTGGGCGGATTTGGCAGCATGGAGAGCATCACGGTAGGAGGAAATGTGATGTTTGAAGGCTTCGGCGTGGACGGTGAGGCGGGTTCTTTTGTATAGGCATTCAAGTTGATGGCCAGTTTGCTTCATGGTGCGGAGTTCCGGGGTGTACCAGGGGGCAGAGTTGGTGAATGAGACAGAGGAAGTTTTCCAGGGGGCAAGGGAGTCCAGGGGACGTCAGAGAGGATGGTGTTGAGCGTGGTGGCATAGTCGTCAGGAGAAGAGGGGGCGGAGTCAGGGGGAAAGGCGGAGGATATGAGCTGGGAGAGCGTGAGTGGGTTGACTGCCTTGATGTTGCGGTAGGATTATGAGGTGAGGGTAGAGGGGCGGAGAAGAGGATGCTGAGATGATCAGGTAGTGGGAAGGGGAGAGGATGGGGGTTGGATATGGGTAGGAAGGAGGAGCAGACTATGTCCAGGATGTGGCCTCTGGTGTGGGTGGGGAAGTTGATGTGTTGCGTTAGATGGAAACAGTCCAGGAGAGAGAGGAAATCGGACGTCAGTGGGGCAGTGGGCTGATCGATGTGGATGTTGAAGTCACCGGTGAGTAGGAGGCGGGAGGAGAGAGAGGATGCAATGGTGACGAGTTCTGAGAGTTCTGAGATTAAAGACGGGTGTGGCTTGTGGGGGACGGTAAATGAGAACAGAGGTAATAGAGTTGGGGATGGAGAAGGCGAGGTATTCAAAGGCTGAGATAGATGGGAGGTTGAGGGTCAGTTCAGTGATGGGTAGAGATAGCTTATGGAGAACGCCTCAAAGCCAGTTCTCCCACCTTGTAGCTAGATCTCCATTGATCGTCGTTGCCAGTTTTCCAAACGTCGTAGCCATAGCTCCATCGTTTTTTCCACGTTGAAGCCAGAGACTTCCCACGTTAGAGCCACAGTTCCTTCGGTTTTCCTTTCAGTTGATTGCGATACGCCGACCGCTTTTCAGCAGTGCATTTGAAGACTCCCCCCCTCAACATATTTTCAACGGCGCAGTCTCGAGTTTCCGTTACCGCCCGTTTGAGGTCGGAGACGTTACACTGCCCCCTTGCGGTCAGGGGGCTCCAGGGTCAGTCAGCAAGCGGACACCAGGCAATACAAAACCTCTTACACAGAGAAACACTCAACACAAGCAGTAATCCACAAAGCCATGTTTATTAACAGCAGCAGGTAAAACGCATGAACAGGTACAGTGTGAGGGGACAGAACAGCGATACCGACAGCAAGTGCGTGTGTGTGGAGATGGGGAGAGTGTCGTGAGTGCGGTGCGCAAAACCAACATTGCATAATTCCACATCCAAATCCACCACATCCACATCCAACACACGGCCCACCTGGGGCCAGCAGACCAAGCAGCCATTCAGTAAGATTAAGGGGGGGACTCACTGCGGGGCTGAGGTGAAGCTCCCCCGGCGGTGGCCACGTTGTCCGGACAGCCGACGGTCCAGTCCCCAAACCCAAACCCAAACCCGAAACGAAACGCAACGCAACGCAACACCCAAGACCAGAAACGGCCGCGTCCTTCACGTTAGCGACGTTAACCGAGATATATAAAAAATATATATAAAGCTTGATCGCAAGCTGCCGACACTGCGGTGCGCGCGACGCTAAGGGGGGAAACCACCCATGTGCGCGCGTTTTTATAGACGCGCAGGTGAACAGGTGAGCTCAATTTACCAATTATGCAAAACGGCTTCTTCCTGTCTCCTCCGTTACACGTGTTACCTCAGACTTTATGAGCCGGAAAAAGGTGAAATCTGGAAGTCGCCTCCTTTTCTCTGTAGTTTCATTGTTAAATATTAAAAAGAGCTGGTTCGAAAAAAGAGCGCATTATTACGTCATAAAGAAAAACAAATCATTTGCATAATCCAACCCTCTCAGGTTGAATAACCACACCCAGGTTGAAGATGGAGAATCAGCGATAGAGATTTTATCAACACAAATGATTTATAGTTCATTGTTTTCTTTGGGTGCATAGGACTATGATCCCATACACGGTAACGAACACTACTTAAAGAGCAGTATTTATTTCTCTTTTCATTTAATGTATTTCTTTCCGGATGTGTATGCAGATCATGGTTGTAACGCTGATCAGCTACAGTCTATTTTAAACGTTTCTTCTAAATGAAATAAAATAAGACAGACACCACAATAAAGACACCTGTTTTATTATTTACAGTATTTCCATGACAAACTACAAGGCAACTTGCCTTGTAGGTCAATACATGTTAAGACACAAGATAAACAGTAAACTTAAAATAGATTGTACTTGCTAAAATATGGGTTTTAAGTGTTCCCAGATACGGCTATACCTATATGCCGATTCCCCAATTGAAGCATATTTATCTCCTTAGAGCAAATAATCCACATTGCTGGATACAATGTTCATTTTCATTGCTGCATTAAGACTCTTATTGCATGCCATCACTGGCCATTTGAGGTATACAAATACGTTCTTCTGAAGATTTTAATGTGGGATTTATTTGACAGGTTGTCATGTCAAATAGATCCAGAAAAAGCTAATTATACATGGCCATTTAATTGCATAAATTCCAAGATAAACGCCATCACTACATGCCACTGTGTTATTCAATCTCTTTTTACTTTTCAGGGTACGAAAAGAAGAGTAGGATGTAAACCACATAAATAAAACATTGAATCTTTAGTTTGCTTTGCTGGCATCAGACGTACTCTAGGCCCTACTGCCCATCTCCCCTTAAAAACAACATTTAAATCAAAATAAATCCTCATAGAACAAGTGTCTCACTTCATAACAAACATGTATTTTAATGCTTCAGTTAACTGGCTCAGCAATGTCATGTTTTTATAGAGCAAGCAACATTTGAGTATAATGGCATTTGACCATTTAGTTCACAAACTATAATAGTCAAACTGTGGCAACGATGAGAAAGTGAAAATGGAAACAATGCCCTTATTCCTAATAGTCCTATTGCCTACTTTCCTTAAGCAGGACAGACATAGGACCGCGATGTTATAGTTTGCTCGACCCATTTTGTGTACTGAAACAAATATAGACACAAGACCAGAAAGTATCTTAAACATAACAACCGTTAAGCTGCTTGGGACCTAACAACCATTACAACAACAAGGTGGGACACATTTGTAATATCCAGTTAAATTGAGTTTCATAAAACACATACTTTTGATTTGCGAGTATTAAGTTTAGGTTTAGCTGTTATACTCCTTCGGTTTTGACCAAAAAAAACGCTTAACTCTTCCTCTAAAGGCACTGACTGCATGTTTAAAAAGGAACGCCATGCCACTAGAAATCAGCTGGAGCCCCACTAGACTCTTTGGAGTTTATTTTTTTGGAGATGGCTTTGAATCGTTTGCCGACGCTGCATAGGTCCGGGACCGACTGGCGGCCCGGTTCAGACGGAGTAGAGACACGTTCTGCTGCTCCTCGTCCCGTGTTGGAGGGGAGTACAGGACCTGGAGGAGAGGAGAGGACGCTGATGGACTCTAGGAAGGCTGGAGGTGTCCAGAGGCAGGATTGAAGTCAGCCACACACGTTCTACCGCTAACTGACGGGTCTTACTTGAGAGTCCTGGACAACAAAGAAGGTCTGCATCGGACCTGAAACCATGGCTACAACGGTGAACCGACAGCTTACAGTACATATCACCATGGAGGAGGAGGAGGAGGAGGAGGTCTTAACTAATCAGAGTACAGGGGTTTTGGGTCCTCAGAACATCTGCTGGGGCTTCAGCTCAGAGTACACCAGTCCCTCGGCGGAGATGGCGTCCCCGAGCCCCACTGTCCTCAGCGGCTGCTTGCACACCAGCACCGGCGAGAAGTGAAAGGTCACGCTGCCGCGGCGCCACACCGTGATGGGCTCCGCCGGGTCCAGGGTCAACGCGGCCCGCGGTTCGCCGTGCGAGCTGCTGAACGCCACGGGCGCCTTGAGCTCCACCGCGTCGGCGTTGACGGTCCGGACGCCGCACGCCTGCGTGCTGGCCACGCGCGCCCCCGCCATCACCGCCGCCGCCTGGTTCCCCCAGTAGCCGTCCACGGTGGCCAGGACGTGGTAGGCCAGCGTGTGGAAGTGGATCCGCGTGAGCTCCGCCTCCGCCGACGGCTCACTGCGGCCGTGCTCCTCCAGGATCCAGAGGAGGATGTCGCTGACGCGGCCCACGTCGGGCACGCCGTCCCAGGAGGGCAGGTCGGCGTGGGGGCCGCCGCCGGCCTGCGCCAGGAACAGCAGCTCCTGCTCGTTGAGGCCGATGGAGCTGACGATGGGCATCACCTGCTAACAGAGCAGAGCGCCATGGCAACCGCGAGGTCACACCGTCCCACCGTTACCGAAAGAGCAGATTCTCCCGCCGCAGCTGTTCATTAACTACCGCTAAACACGAGCCGAACAAGTTTATTCAAAATGTTGCTGCGTTGTGAACTTGTTTGAATAGTGTGTGTGTGTGTGTGTGTGTGTGTGTGTGTGTGTGTGTGTGTGTGTGTGTGTGTGTGTGTATGCGTGTGTGTATGTATGTGTGTATGTATGTATGTGTGTGTATATGTGCGTGTGTGTATGTATGTATGTATGTATGTATGTATGTATGTATGTATGTATGTATGTGTGTGTGTGTGTGTGCGTGTGCGTGTGTGTGTGTGTGTGCGCTCCACATGTACAGTACCTCTTGCATGATGCTGTTCATGTAGTCCGGGTCGGTCATGCTGGCCAGCTCCAGGTGGACAGGAATGTCTTTGCGGATCTCAGATATGGCCGCCACAGCCTGCACATGGGACAGCAGATATAAGTGCATTTAGAAACCCTTTAAATGATCACCTAAATGTAGGGAAGGTGAATACAGTTCATGAATTTACGTTTACTTTCTATTTTATACTTAAGTTTCTTTACTATGTTCATTGCTATGCACCAAACAAATTCCTTGTAAGGGTTAAACTTGGCAATAAAGTCCAGTTAGACTGTATGGCAAAATGTTGCAATGTTTTCGTACAATGTGGATCCACACACACACACACACACACACACACACACACACACACACCTCCTTGAGCCTCTCCTCCCACACTCGCCGGCCCTGGCCCTCCATCATGTGGAGTCCAGACAGCACCACCAGGTCCGGCTGGAAGTCCTCCAGGCTCGCCACGAACGTCTCCAGCGAGCTCATCTCTCCGTTGGACACGTCGTGGGAGAAGATGAAGCGGTTGGCCTGCGGGGCTGTGGTTGAGCCCCACTGCTCCCCTGGGAAGGAGAGACGCTATGTTGTCGCATCGTTGCAAAATTGTATTGTTTATTCTTATTTTGTATTTTTCATCATAATTCAGTGTGGGTGGTCATATGGCGCATTTATTCAAAAATATATTGAAAAGTGCCTCTTTTTTGGTAGCCTGACATCTCCAGACCAATTCGCAAATGTGTATTAGGCTGGACCCTCCCGGTTAATTTTTGAATTTTTCCAAGTGGCGTTATCAACGGCAAAACGCCTTTGGACGCGAATTGGACAGACCTACAACCAATCAGAGCAACGAAACGTGTGACGTGTGGAAATTAAACTTTTACCAAATCCTGTTGGAGGTACGGCAAAGCGCGAACACATCGTTCTTATCAACAAAAGATTGAAGTGCAGTCGTTTGTTCTTCTTTTAGAGAAAATATACCGTCCGGTTTGTTTAATACTGTCGCGATAGCGGATTCAATAGACTCTTCCCCATCAGCGGCAGCAATCTTGGTTGTTTTTATTCCATCAATACCGCCCCATATTAGATAAACGGTTGTGATTGGTCCGACTCGGGTCGGGTCGGCTGGAAATCTGTCTGAACGGGAGGGGGGGGGAGACCTATCTGCCAGAGCAAATGAAACATGAGCTCGCAGATCCAGCCGGTTGCCAGGTTACGCATTTGTCCCACGGGCCGCTAGTTGAGTACCACTGTCCTGGAGGACCGCTCTGTAAGCGGGTGGGTGGGTGTGGGTTTGCTCCTCACCTGCTTGGTACTCCAGGATGAGGTGGTACTCGTCGCTCTCCTGCAGCGAGTCTGGCGGGACGACGATCTGCTCGTCCAGCATCTCATGCAGCTTGGGGCCCACCGGGCCGCAGAGCAGCACCTGAGGCAGACAGACGGTCTCTCTCACCACAGGAAGACCTCCAGACAAACGGTCTCTCTCACCACAGGAAGACCTCCAGACAAACGGTCTCTCTCACCACAGGAAGACCTCCAGACAAACGGTCTCTCTCACAACAGGAAGACCTCCAGACACACGGTCCACTCTCACCACAGGAAGACCTCCAGACACACGGTCTCTCTCACCACAGGAAGACCTCCAGACAAACGGTCTCTCTCACCACAGGAAGACCTCCAGACAAACGGTCTCTCTCACCACAGGAAGACCTCCAGACACACGGTCTCTCTCACCACAGGAAGACCTCCAGACAAACGGTCTCTCTCACCACAGGAAGACCTCCAGACAAACGGTCTCTCTCACCACAGGAAGACCTCCAGACAAACGGTCTCTCTCACCACAGGAAGACCTCCAGACACACGGTCTCTCTCACCACAGGAAGACCTCCAGACACACGGTCTCTCTCACCACAGGAGGACCTCCAGACACACACCAGAGGAAGGCCGCCCCTCCATAACTTCCAAGTAAGATACAGTCAATAACTTTTACAAATTTATAATAACTAACAATTACTTTAAGTACTAAAAATAGCACAAGAGCTACCGGTCTTTCCAAGTAGTTAATTGAAACGTTAGACTGTATCATAGCACTGATGCTGTGTAGGGAAACGACCCAAACACAGTTTAAAGCCATTACAAAGAGTAGGAAATACGTGAACACAGGACCTACCGTGATTTCAGGGTAGCTGGCGAGCTTCTGACCAATGAGGGCAGCGTTTCCACCGACATACAGCTGGAGGAGGACGTGACAAGATAAGACCAGGGCTTTGATTGGTTTAAGTTTTCCCCGCCGAGCTTTCAATCAATGATTTTCTGCAGGTTTATGAATCGCTGGCTAGAAATGTTTTAAGACCAATGGGTTCTCTATCAGCGCCGGCAAAAATGATCTCTTTATGATTTATTATTATTATTATTATTATTATTATTATTATTATTATTATTATTAATACATTCTCCTGCCTTCAACTGCCAACTGTGGGTACTGTGATGATACATTTATCAGACTGCTTCACATGGGTGTGACACCGTGTCACACTATGTGTGTGAACGTAGATGTGAATGAGTGTGTGTGTGAGTGTGTGTGAGAGAGAGTATGCGTGCGGTGAAGTGGTGAAATGTGGCGTTATGTAGTGGGTGTGAAGAAGCCCGCAGACACCGAGACGACCTTTGACCTCAACTAATACCAGCTTGAAACGTCTGTCAACATACCTGAATGAATACAGAATTGTAGCCTTTTACATGTGTGTGTGTGTGTGTGTGTGTGTGTGTGTGTGTGTGTGTGTGTATGCGTGTGTGTGTGTGTGTGTGTGTGTGTGTGTGTGTGTGTGTGTGTGTGTGTGTGTGTGTGTGTGTGTGTGTGTGAGAATGCGTGTGCGCGTGTGTGTGTGTGTGTGTTCCCGGGCGTGCTAAGCTGTCCCACCTTAGCGCCGGGGTACTCTGCGGCGGCGCGGGCGATCCTCTGGAACACTTCCTCGTCGCTGAAGAAGCGCTCGGCCGCCGCCCCGCGCTCCATGTAGTGGATGAAGGCCTCCTTCAGGTCCTCCCGGGAGTGCAGCACCTCGTGGTCCAGGCCGGGCCCGGGATCCAGCGCCGAGGCCTGCAGGAGACCCACCCCTGAGACCACCACGTCCACGCACGCGTTCACCCTGGGACCACACGCAGGACATTGGAGAGGATTAGATTCATCTACAGATCAAATGCCATCACAAGTTTCCTAAAGAGTCCAAAGTGATGTCTTAAATTTACTAAAAAAAACCTAAAGTATTCATTTTATAATGATCCATGAACCAAACATTTAAATTTCTAAAGCACCAATAATAGTTACTAAGATTAAAGTAGTATAGTCCTGTGAACTATGCCAATATTAAATTATTATATATTTTCATGATTATAGTTCGGAAAAGTTGGGAAGATTATATTTTACTCCCTCAAAATGTGCCTACATGTTAGTATTGCCACTTGCTACACTATTAAACAATTTATATTTGCATGGTTTTCATTTTTTAAAAATGAATGAATTAAATGAATTGTATTATTTTGTTGTGCCACATTGTGACCTGAATTGTCTGAAAATAAATATCTCCCTCTAGTGGGCAGTGCTTGAGTTTCAACCAATGAACCGCAAAACCTAGTGGGCGGTCCTTGCGTTTCAACCAATCAGCAGTCGCCACCTTTTTTTAAACCCTTGGACGAGAGCGGCGCTGCAGGCTGTGTGCCCCACTGTGTTTGACAACACCCTGCTCAGCTCAGATAGTCGCCATTAAATACATTGAATCTGATTGGCTGCTCAAAACACAATGTGCCACCAGTGTGCAGCAAGAGGCTGAGCGGAGATAAGGCACTGCATGGGCTGGGGGGGGGTGCACCAGAAATACTCTGATTTGTCTGCCTCTGAAGCAGACGGTGTAATGCGCCGCTTGTGTCCAGATTTTAGGTTTTTTTGGTTTGTATTGCAGTCAGTGCAGTACTGACTGCATGCAACACAGCCTCTAAATACGGTCTGTTATATATAGCGGGTAATAGAGTTACCCTATATACTAGTGTGCTATACGGCGCATGCTCTGCTGCGACGCCACTGTCTGTACGCCTGTCTGCCTCTCTGGCCCTGTTCAGTTAACGTCTGTGTCGACTAACTTCGTCTGTGTGTTGTTTAGTTAACGTCTAGTTTGTCTTGTATTGTCTGTCACTATGATATGTATATGGGTGTGTATGAGTGCTATATGTTGTGGATGTATACGGTATACTGTATATGTATTCTTGTGAGGTGCTGTACAGACTGTGGCAACACATTTCCTTAAAGGACAATAAAGAATATATCTATCTATCTATATTGGATGGCTGTGTGCCATCAGTGGGAACTCACCTATACAGTATGAAGATTAAATTAAGCTTAATGTAAAGTTGTATTCCACTGAATCCATGATAATTTAACGTTATATCTCTGGCCGTGCTCACACTATAGCGCCACATCTATCGCTATGACCTCCCTGCCGCTGATAAGGACCGCAGAGTCGCTCACCAGCTTCCCGCAGGAGACTGAAGACTCATTGGTTCAGAGTCTCACCTGGACTCTGCTTAGCCTCCCTCCTCTACCTGCACCCCCCCCCCCCCCCCCCCCCCCCCCCCGCTCTTATCTTATACAACTCCTATTGTTATGTTCGGACGTCTTGGCAATTATATTGTACTTTGGGCATCGTATTGCATCTCAGCCTAGCTATCCATGCTGTACACCAGAGAGGAGAGCTAACCCTAGCGATCAGCTAACCCTAGCGATCAGCTAACCCTAGCGATTACACTCGGGTGCACTTAGAAACTGGTTCTGGTTCTGGTTCATCGTTAGACGGTCTCACCCGACGGCCACTTTGCTCCACTGTCTGGACGGCGGGGTGATCAGCGTCTCCCAGGCGGAGGCGATCGCCTGCTCCGAGCTCGGCCCGCCGCCCGGGCGGTCCTTGGCGTTGGTGGGCGTCGCCCCCGGCGTCGTCTACGTAGCGCAGCACCTGAGCCGGCAGGTCGGACTCCGTGTGGTAGAGGAAGCCGACCGCCAGCGCCAGCAGGGCCACCGCCGCCGCTTTACCCCACATGATGGCGGTCCGAGACGCGCAGTCACACACACACACACACACCCACCCTGAAACTA
>JAOPHQ010004795.1:0-15036 GCA_030340625.1 Merluccius polli | reverse complement strand
ACATCTCAACTGCTTTTGCAATATGCTACACTGGTGTCAATAAATAAATATTGATCTGACAGAGAGCGCACGCGCGCGAGAGAGAGAGAGAGGGGTAAGGGTGCTCCAATCCATTGGCCACCGTTCTCTTCTTGCAACGATTCAACTCTTGTGATTGCAAGAGAGCAGAGCAAGACTTCTCCTTGAACGAGATTTGGTTAGACACAATAACAAAGAGACCAGATCAAGCGAAAGGTAAAGCCAAAAGGCTTTTTTTCTCTGTAGGGATCCTTTCCATAGTGTTGTCACATACTGTACATAACAATAGCAAGCCTGTCAGTGGCAAAACAAGCACTTTTAGAGGACATACATTGACAAGGCACCTTGCCCCTATAGCTTTACATAGTTTGACGGCTGATGCCCTCTTGCTCTAGCCTAGAAATCTAGACGCTCCTAGCGGCAGCAAATTTATTTTGCAGCCAGGGGGGTCTAGCACTTCTCCGTCGTTTTTCTGTGCTGGAAACAAAAAATCTGTCAGGCCAATCACAGCGTGAGGGGCGGATGCATATGTGTTTATATTTAGTGTCTAGTCTAGACAGCAATTCCTCCAAACACAGTTGCACTTGACAGTGGAAGCAGAGACTTTTTTGACAGAATGAATAGAAGCAGAATTAGATTAAAGTTCATTGGATGTTTACCTCATACATAGGAACCGACGCCACCAACAGGAAGCTCTCAGCTGTCAGCCAATAGGAAGCCAGGAAACAAAGGAAGCGCTCAACTGTGAACCAATAGGAAGCCAGGAAACAAAGGAAGCACTCAGCTGGTAGCCAATAAGCCAGGAAAAAAAGAAAGTAGGAAGTCGCCGTGAGGGAGATGAGTGGCAATTAAAGATGACTGATGAGACACTCACACATACGCACACATGCACACACACAAACTCAACCACACGCACAACTCACGCATGAGAGCGCATGTTAGCATACACCCATATCCACAGGCAGGCAGTAACAGAAACAGAAACACGTCCAAATGTCAACATATTTTAGCTTTAATGATAAACAAACAAACTAATACATTACACACACACATATATATATATATATATATATATATTGACAAGGTTTGAGAGGGGTCAACACTGGGCCACACACCTGGCGACACATCTGGTGTGTGTGTGTGAGTCTTTGATACTGTGCACATGAATGTATACACACAGTGTGTGTGTTTGTGTGTGTGTGTATGTACCTGTGCATTTCTTAGAGTGTGTGCGTCTCTACCCTCTCTCCTCTCTCCCTCCTCCCGATCTCTGTCACTATCTCCCTCCCTCCTCTTTGTGTCTCTCTCCCCCCCCCTCTCTCTGTCTCCCCCCTCTCTGTCTCCCCCTCTCTCTCTCTCTCTCTCTCTCTCCCCATGCTCCCTCCAGCTCTACTCTCACAATCTCCACTCCCTCATAACTCATATCTCCTCCTGTCTCACTCTTGTTCATTCGTCTCTCCTCTCCCCCTCTCTCTCGCCCCTCTGTATGTCACCCACTCTCGTCCTCCTCTCTCCGCCTCTCTGTCAGTTTCTCTCTCTCCTCTCTGTCCATCGCTCCCTCTTTTCTCCCCCCCCCCTCTTCTCTCTTTCAACAACAACTAATCTAAAACTAGCCAAACACTATTTATTTCTCTTCTCTCCCGTCATTCCCCCTCCATACCTCTCTCTCCCCCACCTACATCTCTCTTTAAATGTTGAGAAACAGCTTGTCTACAACTAAGCACTCTCTCTCTCTCTACCCTCTCCTGTCTGTCTCCCCCCTGCCCCCCCCCCCCCCCCCCCCCCCCCCCCCCCCCCCCCCCCCCCCTCCGGCCCCCCCCATTAAGAAACAGCTCGCCCTAAACTAAACAGCCAAACAGATGTATAATGTACATTTCCATTTCTTTAAAAACGCTCATGCCGAATTAGTTTTTTTCCACCAGATTTATTGATATTTTGTTATTTTGTTAGTTTTAAAGCACAGCATGATTTTTATAATTATATGTAATGTAAGGTGACCAGATTTCTGGACTGAAAAACGGGGACATTTGTAGTTTGGCGGTCCATATATCAACAAAATATGTTTCTGAAATGAAAAAAGAAGACATATTTACGTTTTGCCTATTGCCTAGGCAAAATGCCTATCTATATTGAATTGATAGCCTATTATTTCGGATCGGTCGTGCCTGCTTTTGGTATAAAGTCGATAGCTAGACACCTGCATAGTGAGGTCGCGTCACAGCCTATCAGAGAGACACGAGACTAATTACCACCTCTCTGGAAATTAATATTCATGAGCAGGCTAAAACCTTTGCCATTATGCCAAATCTATTCATATATTTTTAAAATCCTATTTTATTCAAACGGGGACAGTCTCTGGAAAACGGGGACGCCTGGTCACTCTAGTCTAACCAAGTTTCGCCAAGGAGAGTTCAGACACAATAACAACTGTGTCTTGAGTTAGGACACATTTTTTATTTCTCTGTAGGGATCCCTTTCCATAATGTTGTCAGACATTTATAATAACAATCAGGGTCTGTCAGTGGCAAAACAAGCACTTTTAGAGAACGTACATTGACAGTGCGCTAATGCCCTATAGTTTTACATGGCTGCCCGTTTTGCGGCAGCTGAAGCCCTCTCACTCAATACTGGACTAATTGCAAAAAATGTTGTCCGCATTAGTCCCAAAGAGACCCAAAATGATGGGAAAATCCAGAAGTTATCCTTTAATCCCCAGAGCGAGAAGAATAAGAACATGACAAGAAGAAGAAGAACAACAACAACAACAAAGAGAATACATATGGAGGTTAGATGAAATATTTGGAACATATAACAAAACAGATATCCCGCTATTGAGAGTCCCTCCCTCGCTCTCAACACTGAACCCATGTCACTGAAAGTCCTCCCGCCAATAACGCTCATTTGAAGCACCTCGTTCCCAGGCGGTCTGTCGTAAGATGAGAACGCCTGGGGTTCATCTCCCTGCATCTCTCTCTATCTCCCTCTATCTCTCTCTACCACTATCTCCCTCTATCTCTCTCCATCACTCTCTATCTCCCTCTATCTCTCTCTATCTCCCTATATCTCTCTCTATCTCCCGCTATCTCTCTCTATCTCCCTCTATCTCTCTCTATCTCTCTCTATCTCCCTCTATCTCTATCTCTCTATCTCCCTCTATCGCTCCTTCTCTACCTCACCCTCTAGCTCACTCTCTATATCTCCCTCTTTTTCTATCTCTACCTCCATCTATCTCTCTCTCTATCTCCCCTAACTTTACCTCTCTCCCTCACTCTACTACTCTCTACCACCCTCTACCTATCTCTCTATCTTTACCTCTCTATATATTTACATTTGCTTCCAGATATTACAGTACACACAATATGTGATAATTCTGCTGTAAATAAAAATGACATGGATATATCTTTCTCTGCTGTGTGTGTGTCTCCTGCCAACCTTGAGCTGAAAAATGTGTCCATAATCATTACTCTGCTTAGTCCATGTCCCCTTCCAGCTGACACACACACACACACACGCACACACACACACACACAATTCACTTAATTTGAATTTTAACATATGCACCAACTAATTATAATTAACAGAGCTCGGGCAGACCAGCACAAAAAAACACACACACACACATACACACTTAAAGATCTCACTATTATCACATACACAATATACACACTACCGCACAAACACACACACTCTCACACACAAACACACACACACTCCCAGACAACATACTTTGACTGCGCCACCGGCCGCAGATGTAATTTACTTCCACACACTCACACTCATGCAAGCAGCGTGACAGTATACTGATAGCCTAAGCAGTGGCATGTCAGTCAGATCAACCAACTTGCACTGTTATCAGTGTGTGTGTGTGTGTGTGTGTGTGTGTGTGTATGTGTGTGCCCTGAGGTGTAAATGGTAAACTGATTAGAAAGCGATTGATTGAACATTCCCTCATCAATAAACATTTACTGATAAACGTTTAACACCAGCCCACCCCCACTTGCTGGCTTGTCTGGTCTGGTCACTGGACTGTGTAGAGTCTAGGTTCAGATTATTCTTGGTCTGGTCTAGGGACTATGTATAGTGTGTCTGGTCTGGTCTGGTCTGGTCTGGTGGAGGGACTATGTAGACAAGTCTAGGTTTAAATTATATCTGGTCTAGTCTAGGGAGTATGCATAGTGTGTCTGGTCTGGTGTAGTCTAGTGACTGTGTATAGTGAATCTCGTCTGGTCTAGGGACTATGTATAGTGTGTCTGGTCTGGTAGATGAGGGACTATGTATAGTCAAGTCAAGTCAATTTTATTTGTACAGCCCTTAATCACAGTTACAGTCTCAAAGGGTTTCACAGGCCACACATTTTACGACACCCCCTAACCCCAGCCCTCTAAAGGCAAGAAGAAACTCCCTTGATTATCAGGAAGAAATCTTGATAAGGGACGCATAGTGGGGGATCCCTCCTTCCAGGGATGGTTAGGAGTGCAATGGGTGCCATAAGTGACACACATAGTATTACAAGCAGGCATTTAAAGTACAAAGAATAGGAAATTAATTTGGCTTTGTTGATGAGATTCTGACTGGTGAGCAGCTGGTAGCCGTCCAGTGCGGTGGCCGGACATCCAGTCATGATCACAGCAACACACTAAGACAGAGACAACATTGTGGTTAGATGGGGCAGGCAAAACAAACACACACACACGCCCTCAATCTAGTACCCATCGGCAGCAGGGGTAGTCTAGTGCTGGCTAACAAGTCGATTTAGCTGTAATGAGAGCTGAGAGACACTCCTAGGAGCCAAATGAGTGAGTAAAGAGGTAGGTTTTAAGTTTGGATTTGAATTTATCAACAGAGTCAGCTTCCCTGATGACACAGGTAGGGCGCTCGGTAAGAGACGCTCTGTGTCCTGCTGATTTCTTTTTCAATTTAGGAATTGATAGAAGGCCAGCTCCTGAAGACCGGAGGGGCAGACATGGACAGTAAGGAATAATAAGGTCCTTCAGGTAGGATGGTGCTAGTCCATGCAGGGTTTTATAGGCAAGGAATAGCACCTTAAAATCTGACCGAAAATAGGTGTATATTTTCTGGTTCTAGTTAGGAGTCGGGCAGCGGCGTTCTGTACAAGCGGGAGGCTTTTTGTAGTAGAGTTTGGTAAACCAGAGCCTAGGCTCAGTCAATATCTGGTCTGGTCTAGTCTGGGGAGTATGTGTAGTCTAGGTTCAGTCGATATCTGGTCTAGTCTAGGGACTATAGTCTAGGTTCAGTCGATATCTGGTCTGGGGAGTATAGTCTAGGTTCGGTCGATATCTGGTCTGGTCTATTGTGTCTTTTGTCTATTTCTGGCCCAGGCTGTCTAGGCTATTTTAAGTCCTGGGTATTTTGATTAGAGGCTATTTTTAGTCTAGTTAACTAGTCACTACCCCACTCATCTAGATTAGTTTTGTTTTGTATACCGGTATATTTGTATGAAAAAGACAGTGTAGAGAGACAGAAACGTGGTATTTGTTTACTGTCTCACAGGTTAAGAATCCTTAAGAAGGAACACATCAATGAGTCTAGTCTGTCTAGATTTAGTCTAGTCCATATTTAGCCTAGCCTAGCCTAGCTAATTCTAGTCCAGGTTTGGTCTGAGCCTGCATAGACACACCAGTCTGATTAAAAGCATCAGCGGACCAGCAGGGATCTTCCAGGGCAAATTATATTCTGCATTGAATAGCCACCATAGGTACATTGTGGGCTTACATCACTAGTGAAACCCACAAAGGCCATTGCCATTGTCATTATGAGCACCTCTCTATAAATGTAAAATGATATGTCGAGACAACAAACAGCTCACTTCGTCTTTCCTGCTACATTTTCCGATTCATGTATGATAGACTAGCTGAGGAGGCTCACCTATATGTTAATTGTACGACACTTCCTCTTCACATGATAAAGATATCATTGAATTAGTGACTTTTGGTACGTTTTTTGCAGACTACATGCAGAATCAGACACAGAACCATAAATATTAGCACCGGTGTAGAGACCTACGGCGTACCTGTGGCTGATATTCAATGCAGAATTATCATTTGTACGCCTTTTTTACAGCTTATGTTAGTGTAGAGAACACTAGAGTACTGGAAGTCGATATATATATAATTAAAATTATTTTTATTTTATATATATATATATATATATATATATATATATATATATATATATATATATACATAAAATGTGAACTGGATTTCTGTCAGGGATCCCCCAGGGCAGGATGGAGCAGCTAATTAGGTCATCACATCCTGTCAGCCAATCAGGGATGACAGCATGACAGGCGATCGTTCAATCAGGTGAATTTATGATGACTTTGTCAGACTACTCGGCCCCGGCTCAGGGTGAGAGGGAGACAGAGAGAGAGAGTGTGTGTGTCATGCGAAATCATTAATCATGTGATTACATGTTCAATACATTGTAGGACCAATCACACACACACACACACACATTCAAAATAAAACTCACCATGGTATGTTTACAGGTGTGTGTGTGTGTGTGTGTGGGGGGGGGGGGGGGGCTCTAGGAGTCAAACACACTAACCACTAGACTATTCTGCACCCAACTGTGATCGTTGCTTCTTGTCATTTTGAAATAATAAAAAGTCATTATTTCCATTCAGTAAACCAGCTACCTTCAACAACAGTTCAAGTTTTCTGAATATTTTCCCCAACTTTGATCATGAAGTGCAAGTGTTACCGGGTAAAGTTATGAATAAAAGAAGAGGTAGCCTATCTCCTCGTTTAAACCGTTCTCATGGTTTTGTGTTATTCTCTCCACTTCTCTCATATATCTTCATATTTTATCTTCGCCACTCTGCTACCTTCCTTCTCTCTCTCCCTCTCCCTCTCTCTCCCTCTCCCTCTCTCTCTCTCTCCCTCTCCCTCTCCCTCTCCCTCTCTCTCCCTCTCCCTCTCCCTCTCTCTCTCCCTCTCTCTCTCTCTCTCTCTCTCTCCTCCATCTCTCCATCGGCCTTGGCCAACCACAGAGACGGGGTGGTTGTACTATCTCTCCTCTGTGACATTTCTTTCATCTGTTTTCTCGCTCATGCCTCTCTCCATCAGTTGGTTCCACTGCAGCTACACCAACAGTATTACTGTTGACACTATTCCACTTAATTTGTTGTTGTTGTTTTTCTGTAAAAACTCTGAATGTGATTTTCTTCAGCTTCTGCCCCGCTTCCTTCATCCTTTTCTGTGTGATCCTATTTCTCTGTTTCTGTTTTTCTCTCATTTTAAAACCGTCTCAACTGTAGGACACAATGACATGAACACAAACTTTTATTTATTCTGTCACTCAAACACTTCCACCATTCACCTCTTGACAAAAACAAGTCGGTTAGCCAGCATCACATTAGCTAGTGTGGCTACACAGTTAGCTAGAAGCCAGATTTGCTACATATTTGTGGCACAAATCAGGGAAATTTTTGCCCCCCCCCCCTAATTTTTGAATTTGGTGAAAGCTAAGGTCTTAAAAACATACAATACAATGCTAGTACAATTACTTTGTACTAGCATTACCAGCAGATGGCGCTCCATGCATTACATTAGGGCATCAGTAGCTAACGCCAGTAGAGTAGAAGAAGTCGTCAGGATGTGATGAGTGACTTCCAGTATATGGTAATGGAGAGTATTAGTACACTTGAGTAAAGCCTTAGTTCTTAATTGTAACATGCACAGACATTGAATTTGATCGTAGCCAGAAATTAGTTTTGCCGAGCTTCTGTGGTTAAAATGGCGTGCGCTGATCAAACGAACGCTGCTAGCTAAACTAAAAGACAGTCCGGTACCATTCTGTGTGAGCTAAGTCAGTTGAATGATTGAACCGAGTTAGACGTATTAGAGGTCCATGTTTGACTGTGTTAAGTATGACTGAATTGAGGGAATGTTTATAGTAAAGCAGTTTATGTAGTGTGCCAGTGTGCCATGAATAGTTTTCTGTGTTGGTATTCATAGCGACAGCTGGCATCATAACTTTATCAAACCAAAGATAAATATCATCGGCATGACCAGATAGAGACTCTGTATACAGACTCTCTATCTCTGGTTGAACGCTAACTTCCTTCTCAAAAACCCCTAACCTCAAAACAAGCAAGATGTTCAGCCCCACGCTGCTAACGCTCACAGTTCAACTGGAGTGGGCGTCACAGGGTCAAGACTAAAGCTAGCTAGCTATGGTTCAACATTATGGGTGGTCATTCACCACCAAGAAAAAAATATAAATACATAACCGCAACAGACAGGTGATTCCAAACAAATATTGATCATTTAAAATTAAGAAAGGTTGCACCTGACACACACACGCAGAGCCAATTGTCGGTTCAATCTATAGTACTTATTTAACCCCAAGGCTATGCACCCCCCCTCCCCAACCACCCCTCTTAAACACAAACACGTTTTCTAACAGATCAGATCTCGTGAACAGTATCCTTCACCAGGACATGGTCAGACTGACAACCACATCGACGTAACAACTCAACTGACATCATCCCTGAAACACAGCTTTACTCGGTCTAAATATTTCATAAATTGCCATCGATATAACGGACGGCTTGTTGGAATGCAACCTGTTCACCGCCCGAACACTGAACTTGGAGCTGTTGTTTGGTGTAAAATGGGAACAACATAGTCCTTGTTTAGCGGTACACATTATAGAATCCATAACTACATAAATACGATACAAGTTGCTGTGCTGGTAATTATGTGGTTGGATGGGTGTTTGACTCCCAGCCAAAAGGTTGGGTGGGTACTTCGGAGTATGCATCCGAGGGAGCGATATCCATTTCAGTTACATGGGCTTAGCGGCAAGAGGCGAGAGAGAGATGGTCTTTTGATGGGATATCCATCTCTGTTATGTTTGGGAAATTCTTCATCAAAAAACTCCTTGTCTGTGTTCTTTGTCTTCTTCTTGTCATGTTCGTATTCTTCTCGCTCATAGGAAGAGAATGGAAATTGCGTTGCGTTAGACCAGGATAGCGCTACAATTCATGACCCTCTCTCGGCCTACCGAACCCCTCTACCTGCTCAATAACTAGCATTAAAGAAATTCACTTTGGATAAAATGTCTGCTAAATGAAATAGTGAGTGTGGTTACAGCCCTAGAATGTGCTTAGCATATTACAGTAATGCTGCTTCATATTTTTGAAACATGATTTCTAAAAATCTCTCTTTAAGCGTCCTCCTGATTTCCTCTGAACTTTAGGAAATCTCCTCAAATTTTCCTTATCTTTAAAAACTGTCACTTTGACATAAATCCTTTAATCAGTGTCCTTGCCCAGAATCCTCCTGGGGAGCAAGTTTACCCCCGCTTGCAGACTAAACGCACGACTGCCCCCATCACCGCTAGCCCACCAGTTAAATCCAGCCGCTACATTTATCCAATGCGTAGCTATGGATTTTCACTAATTTCAGTATTTATTCAATATTTGTGGGTGTTTAGCCCAGTATTGGTGGTTTGAATTTGGTAATCACGGGTGGCTTGTACACAGGTCAGATTGCAGGTTGTTGTGCTACAGAATCAGGAAGAAATGGGAAAAAAAACCAGAAAGACAGCAGGAATGAGGAGCATACAATGGAGGGAGGAGGAGGAGGAGTGTGTGGTGAATGACAGAGTGGATAAACGGCATAACTACTTAACGTTGCCGCAGGGGACGAGAGGTCCTTCATGACGTCAGACCACTTCCCCTCTCTCTCTTTCCCGTCTTGGGAACGACAGAATGGCAGACACAGACAGGAGGGAGAGAGAGAGAGGAGTGGAGGTATGTAGGGAGGGGAAGGATGAAACGGCGGGAAAGGATAGCCCACAGAAGGCTCGGGGGAGAGGGATGGAGAGAGAGACTGGGAGAGGGAGAGAGAGAAAGAGAGAGAGAGAGAGAGAGAGAGAGTGAATGGGAGAGCATTGGACAGGAATGGAGAGAAAGAGAGAAGAGAGGAGTGGAGGGAGAGACCGGAGGGGAGAGGGGTGATAGAGAGAAAGAATGAGAGAGTAGTAGAGGGAGAGAATTGGAGAGAGAATGGAAAGGATGCGTGGAAAGAGGATGGGAGAGGGGTTGAGGAGAGTGAATAGGATATACTAACTCTAACTTGTCGCATGTCAGACATCGTCCTGGAGTTGAAAAACAGTAGAAGCAGAGAAACGAGAAAAACAAAAAAAAGAGCGTCGGAGGAGAAGGAAAGGACAGGAGAAGAGTGGATGGGTGCACGTTCAGGAGTTTCATGCAGTTTGAGTCAGGATCTCTAGTGCAGTTTTATTCATGATGTGTTAAGAGGTGGTGTACGTCCACATTGACTATCCCCAACAGACTGTTTGCGATAATTGAATCTATTATAATAATAATAATATTAATATCGCCTCAGCCGCAGAGAGCTATGGCCACAGAGTGTGTAATTGAAGCACGCGGCCCTAATGAAATATGTGTCGGCTGCTCTGAAAAACCAAAGAAAAGGTGGCACTTGCTCACTTAGGGAAAACGTTTCAATTAACAGGTAGAAATCCCCAAAGTACCAAAATAAAGGATAAATCATTCCTTCCAACATTGCTCTGAGTAATAGCCGCAAACCCACCTCCTGCTCTGGGCTACAGCAGGTGTATCCATCTCTCTTTCCTTCCCCTTTTTCCTTTCCTCCTATTTTTTCCCCTTTTCACACTTAACCCCCCACCCCCCCCCCCCCCCCCCCCCCCACCCTCCCCCTTTTCTCTTACTCTGTCGTCCATCTAAACAGTTGCTTGGCATAGACTCCCGGTTTTATGTTGTGCTCCCAACTAAAGACCGCTGCAGATGATGTTTCTGCAAAGGCCCTAAAGGGTCACCTGTAGTTACTGTGGTACAACGGCGGCCCCTATTGGCGACGTGAGGAACTGCGGCAGCAGGTAGCCCTCATCCAATACCGCAGGAGGCACCGTTTTATGAAGAAAAAGATAAACGCTGAGAAAGTGCATATCAATAAACGGGCAAAATAAAATGGGTATAAAAGTCAAAAGGGAGCGACATCTTCTGAAGCGTGAGTGAAAAAGGCCCTGGGAGGAACTGTCGCACCAGATGCTGTGGGTTCTCCCCAAGACAGACAAGGATGCCCAACAGTTTCCTTTTCATTTCCCGCCATATTTACATCAAACGATGTGAAGATCAGCGCTTCTCACGCAACATCTAGCGCAGAGGGAAGCAGGCCAGGGTGTGTGTGTGCGTGTGTGTGTGTGCGTGTGTGTGCGCGTGTGTGTGCGTGTGTGTGTGTGCGCACGCGTGCCTCACAGACTGGAGCTACGGATCTGAGTCTAGAGGGAGAGAGACAGTCAGGTCAGGCTGCTGATTGCTTTGGTAACTCCTGGCCTTGCTCCCAACACCTCCCCACTTACCCATCTCACCCTCTCTCCTCCCCATCTCCTCTCAGTCCTTTCTTCTCCTCCCTCTCCCTTCCTTTCTCATCCTCCTCATGTCTCCCTCTCCCTTCCTTTCTCATCCTCCTCGTGTCTCCCTCTCTCTCTTCCCCATCTCTCCTCTTGCTCCTATCATCTCCTTTGCTTTCCTTCCTATTCCTCCTCCTCATCATATCTCCCTCTCATTTTTTCTCTCTTTCCTTCCTTCTCTTCCCCATCACCTCTCTCTCTCTCTCTCTCTCTCTCTCTCTCTCTCTCTCTCTCTCTCTCTCTCTCTCTCTCTCTCTCTCTCTCCCTCTCCCTCTCCCTCTCCCTCCTTACTTTTGGGTAGTTGTCTTGATGTGTGTTGTACATGGTTCTAAGTGGGTCGCAAGAGGAGGAGAGAAGAGAGGAGAGAAGAGGGGAGAGCAGAGAAGAGAGGAGAGAAGAGGGGAGAGCAGAGAAATTGAGAGGGGAGGAATGAAACCAGTGTGGGGGGAAGAGAGAGGGGAGAGGGGAGGCGTTTAAGTGTAGGGAGTATAGTTTATCTCTATATGACATAAGATGTATTTTATTAATCCCAGGTGTGAAATTTGGATCTAACATAAACATACAGTATCTCCCTCCATCTGCGTGGGTGTGCGTGCATCTGTGTGTGTGCCAGCATTTTGTGTGTGTCTGTGTGTGTCTATACGTTGTGTGTGTGTTATGCCTGCTAAGCACAGCCATTTAGTGTAAGCAGCAAGTATTTTCGCTCTGATGAAGCTGTCTGATGAAGAATATCTATCAAGGAAATCGTACATACAGATCTGATCTTCATCATCCTCCTCCTCATCCTTATCATCATCATCATCATCATCATCATCAAGGTGAATCATCATTGTCAGCGAATGAGAGCAGAGCAGAAGGACCTGAGCTGAATCAGAAGGGTTTGTTTGTTTGGTCTCTGACACACACACACACACACACACGCACACACAGACACGCACACAGATACACGTGTGCGCAAGCACGCACATACATACATAATATGAATAATACTTTCCACTGCCACAATACATTTGCTAAAGGAATATTTACTAAAGGATCACAATCACATACTAACACACACACACACACACCGAAAAACATGTAGCCAACCGTGTTAATGAAGACACAGAACACACACATCCAGAGATAATAGAACAATGTACATCCATGAAGACAAAGAGAGAGAGAGAGAGAGAGATTAACAGAGATGGAGAAAAAGCGAGTGTGGTTCAGTGGCAAAAAGCTGGAAGGAGTATAAAATATAACCACAATATTAACCACATGATGTAATATTTAACAGCATAAATAAAACCCAGCATTAGATATTGAGCGCCCACACACACACACATACACAGACAAACACACACACACCTCTCAACAGTACATAAACTAAAATATGTAAAAGGTATATCTGTTCTACTAAAGGCAACACAGGTGTAGGATGTTTGCATGTGACAAAGTACAGTGCATAGTGACCTTGTTATGGTTGGGTACTTTCACGTGGTATACATTAGAGAAGGCTTGGCCTCAGGGAAGGACGTGTCTTGGTAACAACGATCATGGGACACCATTATCTAACATTAATAAGTAAGTTACCATTATTGAAGGTAACCATTGTAGACCGTTGTTCATGTTTTCAAGTATAACAAACCTTTTGTAGGATGGGACGTTCAGTCTTGCTCTCCCACCTTGAGAGTCAGGTCTGTACCCAATATTGTATTAAACCGCTTGAGCTGCACGTCTAAACTTGTAGCTGCAACTTCTTTGGTCTTCATCTGATCTGAGCATAATAATCTCCTTTCAATTATAGACCAGGTCTGGTTTGGCCTTTTGGGACAAGCTGGTCCGCCCTGAACCTCTTCTGAACTGACGTGTCCACCTCCACCCCTTCCTCCCCTCCACCAGACAAACCAGACACCTGGAGGGTTGTGTGACGGACGCTGATGTCCAGTTGGTTGGACAGCTCACTTTCCCCTGTTTCAGCTCAGATGTGAACACCGTGACATTTTTTGGGCTGAGAGTTCGAGGAAGGAGGGGGGAGGTGTTATCCCCATGGTTACGACCCACGCCAACTTTGTGATACTTATTTTACATGTTGTTGAGTACGAAGGGATACGACAAGGTCTGCATGTATCGAACAATAATGCACGACGTGGGGGCTAAGAACCCCGGAGGGACCCTAACCCTGACCAGGGGCCTCATTTATAAAACTCTGCGTGAAACCCTCCGTAGAACATTGCGTACGCCCAAACCTCATAATGTGCGTACGCACAAAAACATTCCGATTTATAAAACCTTGCTGCGCACACCTGTACGCACTCTCCTGGTTATAAATACCAACGTGCGTCTAATTTGGCGTGCGTGCACGAGCGCTCTGCTCCTCCCAAGTCCATCCCTTAATAGTCCTTAAAAGGTCAATGCTAATTAATCACTTAATATTTATAAGTAGGAAGGAGCCTTTTCTGACCAATCATTAGACGGAAAAATGGATGCACCTTTTAAAAAGAAAGCGCGTTTTTCGGAGATCGAAGTGCTTCTAAATGAAGTAGACCAACGCAAGTCTATTTTGTGGCTTATTTATCAAGCTCATTATTTAAATGTTTAAGTGATACAGTTGGTCTGGCCGAGGATTGTGATTTGAAAGGGCTGTAGTGTGTTGAACATAATTTTGCTTTAATTCATTTCATAATGGGTGCTTTTCATAAAATAAATATATAAATGAATAAATAACTCATATGTGGTGCGCAATGTGCGTTGGGTCCGCAATGAGCTCCAGGGGTTACAGCATCTTCTTCTTTTGGCGTTATTGGCGGTTTGCAAACACATATAGTGCATTACCGCCACCTTCTTCCTGTGGTCCTCTCTCCGGAGTTCACTGTTTGAATAACTTTGCGGGAGCTTTACTCCAGGGTGAAAGGATGCGTAGAACTGCGCACTCCTTTCCGCAAGGTTTTTTTCTA
The DNA here is from genome assembly GCA_030340625.1 of Merluccius polli. Taxonomy (NCBI): domain Eukaryota; kingdom Metazoa; phylum Chordata; class Actinopteri; order Gadiformes; family Merlucciidae; genus Merluccius; species Merluccius polli. The sequence goes on along the minus strand of JAOPHQ010004795.1, from coordinate 652 downwards.
TAAATCACGACGTTGGCGGTGAAAGATGCGTACGCACATTTCATCCCTGTTTCCGCAACATTTTCGTGCGCAGAGACCTTTATAAATGAGGCCCCTGGAGTGGATTATACCGCGTATACCATGGCCACTTGCAAATTATTAAAATATAAGGGTATTGATTCATATTTTGGGGTAATTATGTCTGAAAATTACAACTTTTAGCTCACACTACTTTTTGTGTTCCTGGATACAAACTGAGAAATATATGGATCTGACTAATGCCTGCAGCACAATTTTAACATGAGATTTATATGGAATGCAAACGTTACCTTATTACTCCAGTAAATAGAGACGATCTTAGTAAAGACATGGCAACGTTACCTTATTACTCCAGTAAATAGAGACGATCTTAGTAACGACATGGCAACATTACCTTATTACTCCAGTAAATAGAGACGATCTTAGTAACGACATGGCAACGTTACCTTATTACTCCAGTAAATAGAGACGATCTTAGTAACGACATGGCAACGTTACCTTATTACTCCAGTAAATAGAGACGATCTTAGTAACGACATGGCAACGTTAACTTATTACTCCAGTAAATAGAGACGATCTTAGTAACGACATGGCAACGTTACCTTATTACTCCAGTAAATAGAGACGATCTTAG